>CAJFCP010000703.1:291021-301128 GCA_904066005.1 Synergus itoensis | reverse complement strand
AGCTTTCGGATTGGTTCGGAATAAATTTCAATCCGAACCTTCCGCCAGGGTTAGGACTCTGGGATTGGAACTTAACTTAAGACTTAGGGTTTATAGCAAAAGCTTCGAATTTAAATTCATTCCGAATCAATCCGAATCGTTCCGGAATTTGTATTTGACGAACTAAACAGTTTCATTCCGATCTAATCCGAAGGAAGTTTTTAATTCGAATAAATCCGAAACCCATTCGAAAGCAATCCAAACCTTTAATCCAAGTGAATCCGCCTATCCGAATTAATCCGAATTAATCAGAACTTTCAATCCGAATAAATCCGGTTAATCCGAATGAATCAGAACTTTCAATCCTAATGAATCCAGTCAATTCGGTTAACCAAGACTTTCAATCCGAATTAATCCGGTCTATCCGAATCAGTCCGAATGATTCCGAAAAATTCGCATTCATTTGAATTGACCGGATTTATTCGGATTGAAAGTTCGGATTATTCGGAAAATTTCAAATTGATTCGGAATGAATTTCAATCCGAAGCTTTCGCTAATAACTTCGAGAATAACTTTTAAGTCCAATTTTCGAAGTTTTAAGTTGCAGGTCCAAAGTTCTAAGTTCAAAGTCCTAAGTATTAAAACCTAAGTATCAAATTCCAAGTCCAAAGTCATAAATTTAAAGTCCTAAGTCTTTGGAATTGGAACTTAATTTAAGACTTAGGGTTTAGTACTTGGGTAGACTTTGAATTTAGCCTTGAAATGAGGATTTTGGAATTAAAACTTATTTTTTAATACTTTAAGTCCCAGACTTTCAAGAAAATTGTAATTAAAGTTATAAATGGCTATAAGTTTCGTAAATAGAGTAAAGTTTTCGTGAAGTATATGATCTAGAACTGAGTCTATAGTCCAGCACGTGCGCTTCATACGTCAGCTGTAATCTGCCCCATCAAGCGAGAATTAAAGGCTTGGCAAAAGTCGTTACCTTTCTCATCGCATCGCATCTGTTTCGCGTCGTCGAGCTTTTCAGCTAAGCCACGGAACAAGCTACTGGTCTAAAATCCACTGTGTGGTCTAACACTCTGTATACTGATAACGATAACAGTTTTACATCGGAGATAAGACTTGCAAATCGTCAGCAACATAATGCAGCGTGCATGAAATATCTAGCCTAGAGTATTCAGTCAGCAGATTATTTTTAATGACCTCACCTAAATTGTATCCTGGCTTTAATTTTCTAGTAGTTTTAACCTACTTATTTTTTTTATTTTAGGCAATTTTTTTATATAAATACATATTACACTGAGAAAACTGTTTGGTTCTATCAACCAAAATTTGGTTGGCTCAACAAAAGAATTTGGTTGCTATACAGCCATCAAAACTTTTTTGTTGAGCCAACCAAATTTTTTTGTTGAGTCTTTTTGTTGGTCTAACAAAACTGTTTTGTTGGCCCAAAAAAATTATTTTGTTGACACTAGGTACTGTTCAATTAATGAACTGTTTTAGCTTATTTTTAAATGCTTTTTATATTATTTTTACTTAAATTATATTTATTTATATTATCGCAAGCTTTTTACGATACGAAAAATCAGAAAGAAATTTTCTCTAACCTCTAACGTATCGAATGCAACTTAAACCACACGGCTAATCTAACACATAGAATATTTTATAAAAATCCCAGCAAAGTATCACATAAGTCAGGGCTGGCGGACACGCATGCGTAGTCATGCATCGAATTTGTTTGGTTGGACCAACAAAACATTTTTGTTAGGCCAACTAAAAGACCCAACAAAAGAATTTAGTGTTGACAACCAAAATTTGGTTGAGACAACAAAAACTGGACAACAAAACGTTTTAGTTGCCATCACTAAATTTTTTTTTCAGTGTAGGGAATTTTCTTGTAGGGGAAGCCGGGGCAAAGCGGTATACCTAACGTTATTATCAATTTTTCACTAAAAAAAAATTTTTTTTCGCACAATCGAGTTAGTGGCTTATTACTTTAATCTATAATACAGCTTTTAAGGGTATTTAACTTTGAAATTTTTTAATGCATATAGACGATTATTGCTATTGTAAAAAAAAGTGCAATCATACCGCTTTGCCCCAGAGGTGGGGCAAAGCGGTATGGACAGTAAAATACATTTAAAAATATGTTTTTTAACTCGGGAATTTATTTACTTATTTATAAGTACTACAAAAAAGTATAAAGAACATTTTAAATGTCACTTTCATCTCCCATCACATCCTCAAAGTACCTAAGATTTTTGTTCTTGCTCGCGCGTAGGATGGGTTTTCTCGAAACGGTGCTCACTTAATCAATGATGGTTTTTTTAGCTGTCTGATTTTTTTCGGCTTGTCCTGACTTTTTTTACTGCTCAATTTGTCTTTTCTCAAATTTTCGGCGTCCAAACTGACTGACTACATTGGTTGGTTGGAGCGCAATAGTATACCGCTTTGCCCCACCCGCTTTGCCCCCAGGTCCCGCGTAAACATTAAAACGCGTAAAAAAAAAGATAACCAACAAAAACACTTAACTGGATATGCAAATAAAAGGTAATGGTGCAGGCTACAATGTGATACTACAGCGATTTAATTAATAATTAATTAAACCATAACTTAATTGAAAAATCAAGAAATTAGTAAGGACGCTCTCCTGCGACGTGGACCTCGCGTTATTCGAGAACAAACATTGGAAATCACACTATAGTCCGGAAATAACATAAGCACTATTAAAGAACATAATTCTGAAAATACCGATTAATTGAGGTCAAATGCCGCTTTAAAAAATCTTCTATACCGCTTTGCCCCATATACCGCTTTGTCTCGGCTTCCCCTGTTTTTATATTTCAGTCTCGATAAAAACCCTTATTTTATACTAGGCTTCCAATAAATTTTCAGCTACAAAGTTAGGCCAAATCTGATACAGAATCTTTTCCAGAATCTGTTATAGATTTGTATTTTATAAGTGTTTGGATTTTTCTTTGCATGATTGATACACGAATTCTCATCACAATTGCTTATACAAATATTCGCTCCAGCGAAGCCGAATTGATTCGTTTGAGTCGACCCAAATCCTTGATTGCACTCGCTGCAATTTAAAAGTAATAATAAAACTTACTTTTCCATTACTGTTACTGACAAGTGGACTGGAAATAACAGATGGATTATTGTCGGCTATTTTTTGCACGGCTATAAAACCCTGGAAAAGTATTTTAAAGCCACGTAATATTTTATGTGTACTGACGCAGTATAATTAGAAATTTCTTCTTTGAATTACTTGATTAATTGAGGAAAAAATAATAATTGATTTGTTTTTCTTTTTTCAGCTTACAGGATTTTTACAGCAACCGGTTCCATATAGCAGTATGACTGAAGTTTATGCTGTCGCTAGATGGGATCCAACTTACAAGTATTGTTTGAGAATTGTCCTACCGGATGGATCCCTACTTCTTCAGGCCAGCAATGCTTATACAAGGGACCAGTGGTATCACTCAATACTCTGGAAGGTGATTTATTTAATTTACAAAATGTTTAATTATATAGTAAACCAACACGCGCGCTAAGCGCGCGATGATTATTTTGTATTCCTTCTTACAACTTCAAGTCATGCAAAAGCCAATTAAATTTGCAATAAAAATGTATATATGCCAGATTTTCGAGACATTTTGTGACAACATTTTTTTAGAGAGGAATTTCAAAAGGTTTCTAGGAATTTTAAGGGATTTTGACGATTTTCAAGTAATTTTCACTAAATTCAAAAGAATTCATGTATTATTAAGAGATTTTTAAAAGAATTTTTAAGGATTTTAATGGATTTTAATTGTTTACAATTTGGAGAAATTTAAAAATATTTAAACAAATTTTAAGGGATTTGGAAGGTTTTGTGTGAAATTTTAAGAGATTTCAAATAGTTTCTAGGGTTTTAAGGAATTTCAAAACATTTTGTGGAATTTCGAGGAATTTTTTTAGATATTTTAACGTATTGTAAGGAATTTTGGCGATTTTTAAATGATTTTAAGAGAATTCAAGGGATTTTTATGATTTATAAAAGATTTTGTGAAATATTAAAGGATTGCATGGAATTTGATGAGATTTCTAATAATTTTAATAGAATTTTAAGGGATATAAAGAGAATATTATCGTAGAATTTTAAGGAATTTCAGGATATTTCGTGGAATTTTAAAAGAATTCATGGATTATGAAGAGATTTTTAAAAGAATTTTAAAGGATTTTAATGGATTTTGAATGTTCTAAAATTTGGAGAAATTTTAAGATATTTCAACGAATTTTAAGGAATTTGGAAGGTTTTGTGTGAAATTTTAAGAGATTTCGAACACTTTTTATAGAGTTTTAAGCAATTTAAAAACTTTTTGTGGAATTTCGAGGAATTTTCAGATATTTTAACGTATTATAAGGAATTTTGGCGATTTTTAATAGCTATTTACTTTACAAGGCGCGAAAGGAGGCAATTATCAGACGAGTGTGAGGTTGGCGTCACAAGCCGAAGGCGAGTAACGTCGTCACACTAGTCGATAATTGCCTCCTTTCGCGCCTTGTAAAGTAAATATAGCTTTTCATGACCACTGTAACAAATTCGATTTTCGAAACGATAGTGCGAATTTGCACTAGTGTGCTAGTACCTCCAGGATGGTGGGGAATAAGCTGGCTGGGGCCCCGTAAGCTTGTTCGGGAAATACTCTCTCCCCCCCCCTCTCTCCTATCCTATCGTATCATATCCTATCGTATCCCATTATATCCTATTGTATCCTATCTTGTCTTATCCTACCGTATCCTATAGGATATGATAGGATACGATAGGATACAATAGGGTAGGATACGATATGATAGGATACGATAGGATATAATAGGACATGATACAATAGAATATGACATGATATATGATATGATATGATATATGATAGAATAGTATAGGATAGGATAGAATAGAATAGGATACGATATAATAAGATATTATAGGTTACTATAGGATAGGATACGATAGGATACAATAGGGTAAGATAGGATAAGATAGGATAAAATACGATATGATACCATAGGATACAATAGGATAGGGTAGGATATGATACGATAGGATACGATAGGATAAGAGAGAGAAAGAGAGACTATCTCCGGTTTATTTATTTAGGTACATATTTTTACTTTCTGTTCTATTTTACTTTCTGTACTACTTTTCCTGTACTTTCGTTCCTGCACTGTAATTGGCTCCCTTCGAGACGCTTAACAGACACCGAAAATCGATGTTTCGTTACACGTGACAATTCGAAGGATTTTTATAATTTATAAAAGATTTTGTGAAATATTAAAGGATTGCACGGAATTTGATGAGATTTTTAATAATTTTAATGAATTTTAAAGGATATAAAGGGAATATTATCGTAGAATTTTAAGAAATTTTAAGAGATTTTCAGGAATTTTAACGAATTGGAGGAGATTTTTTTAACTTTTAAAATGTTGTATGGGTTTTGAAGGATTTTAAAGTTTGTCGGGTAATTTTATTGAGGAATTTCAAAAGATTTTTATAATTCAAGAGATTTCGTAGATTTTAAAAGAATTTTGAAAGTTATCGTCAAATGTTTAGGAATTTCAAGAGATTTTTCTGATTTTTAAAAGATTTTGTGGATTTTTAAGAATTTCATGAAATCTTAAGGGATTTTAAGGCATTTTAAAAGAATTTAAGAGTTTTTGATGAGTTTCATAAAAAATTTGTGAAATTGTAAAAGATTTCATGGTATTTTAAGGAATTTCAAGATATATTTATGATTTTTAAAAAAATTTGTAGAATATTTTGAGAATGTCTAAGAATTTTTATATATTTTCACAAATTTTAACGAATTTCAAGAGGTTTCTAAGAATATCTTAAGAGATTTTAACGAATTTTGAAGAATTTCTAATAATTTTAATAGATTTTAAAGGGCGTCATTTCTGGGAAATTTAAGAGGTTTTCAAAAATCTTAAAAGATTTCAAGGGTTTTTTATGAGTTTTAAAAGATTTTGAAAAATTTAAAAGGATTTCGAAAGGTGTAAAATTTTAAGAAATTTTTCTAATTTTTAAAAGATTTTGTTTCATTTTTAAGGATTTCATAGAATTTGATAAGATTTCTAAGGATTTTAAGAGATTTTAAATGTTCAGAAATTTCAAGAGGTTTTTAGGGATTTTTAGAGAAATTTGCGAATTTTAATTTGGATTTTAAGAGATTTATGATTTTAATGGTTTTTGTGGATTTTTAATGGTTTTTAAGAGATTGCTCGTAGTTTTAAGAAATCTTAACGAATTTTAAGGGATTTCGAAGGTTTTCATGACATTTTTTTGCGACATTACACTTGAACCCCTCAAATTTCACCATCGCAAATTTCACAACCCCTCAAATTGATGTGACGCATGTGCAATTGATGTGACTATAGAGGAAACGAATTTGGTGAAATTTGAGGGGACCGCTTGCTTGGATTTCGTCAAAGACATGAAATTTGAGGGGTTCGAGTGTAGTTTGTTTTTCTTCTTTCAACTTCAACTCTTCAAGTCATTCAAAAGCCAATCGAGTTTGCCACAACAATGTATGCGAGATATTCGAGACATTTCGTGACAAATTTTAAATATTTTTTAAGATAGGTTAAATTAATACTCAAATTTCATATTAAATTAAAATTTGTATATTTTTCTACAGAAAAGCATCTTCAAATATCAGCACATGGTCTCAGTGAGCACCAGAGAAGAAGTCATTCTACGGGAACTAAAAACAATGGTGGATTTTGCCCTTTGGACGCCCCTTCAGGATGAAAGAGTCCCAGGAGCCCCACTTGAAGCAGTTGCTAAACTTTTAGAAGATCCTGTCGTCATTGAAGCCGACATAAAAAATGGTATAATATGAGTCATAAGATCTTTTTCAGAATCTGTTGCAGATTCTTTTCGAATCTTTTACAGAATTTTTAACAGATTCTTATTCAGAATCTTCTGTTGAGTTTTTCTCAGAATCTGCTATAGATTCCTTTTGAAAACTTGTTGCAGAATCTTTACCAAATTCTTTTCCAAAATCTTCACCGGAATTTGGTACAGATTCTTTCCCAGAATCTGTCAAAAATATTTTTCCAGGATCTTGACTAGAATTTGCCAACAATTTATTTTTCCAAATTAAAAAAAAACAGGATTGAAAATTGGGTTGAAGTTTCAAATGTCTAGTCTGACGAATTTTAAGGAATTTTCAAAAACTAGGAATTTTTAGGAGATTTTTATAACTTTTAATATACTGTATGGATTTTGAAGGATTTTAAAGTTTGTCGGGTAATTTTATTGAGGTTTTAGAGATTTTAAAAGTTTTTATGACTCAAAAGATTTCGTAGAATTTAAAAGAATTTTGAAAGTTATCGTCAAATTTTTAGGGATTTCAAGAGGTTTTTTCTGATTTTTAAAAGATTTTGTGGTTTTTTAAGGATTTCATGTAATTTTAAGCGATTTTAAGGCATTTTAAAAGAATTTAAGAGTTTTTGATGAGTTTTATTAAAAATTTGTGAAAGTTCGAAAGTTTTCGTGGTATTTTATGAGATTTTTAATAATTTTAAGGGATTTCAAGATATTTCTCTGATTTTTAAAAAATTTTATAGAATTTAAAAGGATTTCGAAGATTGTCGTAAAATTTTAGGGGATTTTATGAGATTTTTCTAATTTTTAAAAGATTTTTAGAATTTTTAAGGATTCCATGGAATTTGATTAGATTTCTAAGGATTTTAAGAAATTTTAAATGTTAAGATATTCCAAAAGGTTTTTAGGAATTTTTAGAGATTTTTGCGAATTTTATATTTCAAGATATTTATAATTTTAATGGTTTTCGTGGATTTTTAAAGGATTTTAAGAAGTTCTTGGTAGTTTTAAGAAATCTTAACGAATTCTAAAGGATTTCGAAGGTTTTCGTGAAATTTTTTTGCGCTAGTTTGTTTTTTTTTTTTTTCATTCAACTTCAAGTCATTCAAAAGCCAATCAGGTTTGCAACAACAATGTATGCGAAATTTTTGAGCAATTAGGTGACACCATTTTTTTAAGATAGGATCTTCGAATTCTCTTAAACTTTCTTCAAAACTTGTGAAATCTCTGAAAAATCCTTTTGTTAACTATTTTCAACTCTTTGAAAAATCCCTTTGAATCCCCAAAATCAATTAAAATCTCTTATAGTATTTCTGGACATTTTTCTAGATCCTTTAATCTTTTTATCCCTTGAAATTTTTCAGTCACTATAAATCTCGTAAAATCCTTTTATACTTTTTCAAATCTTATGAATTCTCTTAAAATTCCGAGCAACGCCGGATAAACTGCTAATAAATAAATACAAATTTTAGATTTTGGAAACTGGAAAATTTTTATTGTTGATATTTTTATTCCAATAAATCTAAAAAAAATTGTCAGACTAGACGTCTGAAACTTCAACCAAATCAGAATATTTAACTAACTGAATAATGAATTTAAAAATTAATAAACAGCGAAACTGGGAGACTTTGAAGAAGGAAAAGGATGGAGTGATAGGAGAAGCTGGGCAGAGGCAGTTTTGGCAGTGGCAGAGCCTCTTTTGGAAAAAGCGGCACCCCCACCGAGTTTAACTCGAGTTTTATCAAAACTGGCTCAAAGACATCCAAGATCTCCTCTAGTCCATGCTCTAAGTCCAGCAATAACTAGATGTCTGAAACACACTGTCGATTTTGGAAAATCACCAGATATGAGGAAACTACTTCAGGTGTTCGTAGCTGCAATTTACGAAAATAATGATGGCGAGCAAGCAATTCGAGAATATATTGCATCTGTTCATGGACCTGGAAGTGATTGTCCCCATCCCAGGGTTCTTCCCAATTTGGTCTCTATCTGCGTTGCTGCCATTTTTCACAGGCAAGAGTTGATATTATTTTAATATTTATATAGCATTCAAATTGAATATTTAAAAAAAAAATAAAATAAACAAGTGAGGGGTTGACAACTCGATCAAGTGGGTGTACACCTACTTCTGACTTCAAGATATTTCAGGATATTTCAATGACTTCAGAATATTTCACTGACTTCAGGAGATTTCAAGAAAATTCAAATTAATTCAGGTGACTTCATGTGACTTCATATGAATTCAAATGACTTCAGAAGATTTCATTTCAAGATATTTCAGGATATTTCAATGACTTGAGAAGATTTCACTGACTTCAGGAGATTTCAAGAAAATTCAAATGAATTCATGTGACTTCAAGTGAATTCATGTGACTTCATGGGACTTCATATGAATTCAAATGACTTCAGAAGATTTCACTTCAATGTATTTCAGGATATTTCAATGACTTGAGAAGATTTCACTGACTTCAGGAGATTTCAAGAAAATCCAAATAAATTCGGGTGATGTTATGTGACTTCATATGAATTCAAATGACTTCAAAAGATTTCACTGACTTCAGGAGATTTCAAGAAAATTCAAATAAATTCAGGTGACTTCAAGTGAATTCATGTGACTTCATGTGACTTCATATGAATTCAAATGACTTCAGAAGATTTCACTTCAAGATATTTCAGGATATTTGAATGACTTCAGAAGATTTCACTGAATTCAGGAGATTTCAAGAAAATTCAAGTAAATTCAGATGACTTCAAGTGAATTCATGTGACTCCGTGTGACTTCATATGAATTCAAATGACTTCAAAAGATTTCACTGACTTTAGGAGATTTCACTGATTTCAGGGGATTTCAAGAAAATTCAAATGAATTCAGGTGACTTCATGTGACCATATGAATTCAAATGACTTCAGAAGATTTCACTTCAAGATATTTCAGGATATTTCAATGACTTGAGAAGATTTCACTGACTTCAGGAGATTTCAAGAAAATTCAAGTGAATTCAGATGACTTCAAGTGAATTCATGTGACTCCATGTGACTCCATATGAATTCAAATGACTTCAAAAGATTTCACTGACTTTAAGAGATTTCACTGATTTCAGGGGATTTCAAGAAAATTCAAATGAATTCATGTAATTTCAAGTGACTTCATGTGACTTCATGTGACTTCATATGAATTCAAATGACTTCAGAAGATTTCACTTCCAGATATTTCAGGATATTTCAATGACTTCAGAAGATTTCACTGACTTCAG
>CAJFCP010000703.1:250555-260633 GCA_904066005.1 Synergus itoensis | reverse complement strand
TAATAATAATAATAATAATAATAATAATAATAATAATAATAATAATAATAATAATAATAATAATAATAATAATAATAATAATAATAATAATTTTCTAATCAAATAATAATTCTCTTCGACTTCAACAACATTTGGATTTCCTCCAGACTCTTTCCTTTTGTTTCCGGTGCAAGATAAAAAATGACAATTGAGAAAACACCACAAATAATTGCAAAAATCCAATATACCGCAAACATTTCAAAAACTTCAATTAATAATTGAAACCATATTGTAACTAGAACATTAACTGTCATGAGTGAAACTTTCAAGAAAGTTATGGCCACACTTTTTACATCATTTGTAAAAAGTTCTCCTTGATAAATCAAAAGTATATTAACAGTTCCAGTAGTAATTGAAAAATCATAAACAATTATTCCAATAAGTGGTAACAAATTAACAGCAGAAACATCGAAATTGCAATATTGTAAAAAGAAAAATAATCCCACAATTCCATGGGAAAGTGAAGCTAAAATTCCAAAAAAAAGAAGAAGGGTTCTTCTTCTGAATTTTTCTACAATAAATATACTTACGATAGAACCAACTATACTTATTCCAGTCATTAAAAAAGCAGCTTTCTTAGGTTGCAAAATAGATCCTTCGTATGTGAAAATTTTATGAGCGAAAGTTTTTATGATTAGACTTCCAGAAAATAAATTCTGGATTATACAGAGTACAATTATTATCAAACCTCTACGATTATTAGCAAGTGTGAACAGATTCCATAATTTCATGTCTATGCAATTACTTTTACATCTTAATTTTGATTCATTTAACTCTACAATTTCTTTCTCTTTTTCTTCTTCTGGTATTTTTAAAGAAATCATTTTCATCTCGTTTTCAGCTTTTAGTTTCACTTCCTCTTTAGACTTTTTATTATTTTCTTCTTGGAAATATGTTGAATCAGGCATGAATGAAAATGTGCCAAGAAAAATTACTGGCACGATTAGGAGAATTATATTCATCGAATTGTAAGAAAAAAAAGCCCCTAAAGACATTGTGAAAAAATATCCAATGCTAAGGCTGAGTTTTAAAAGAACGAGAAAAATTCCCCGATTTTCCCGGTTGCCTATTTCTGATAAGTAGACCGTGAGGCCACAATATCCGGCACCAAATCCTATTCCACCTAATAATAATCCTAAATAAATAGTGACACAATTTTTTGCTAGAATAATTAAAAGCCAAGAAATAATATCTGGTATGCTATAAATTAGTAGGGTCTTTTTTCTACTGAGGTTGTCGATGATTACAGGATTCAAAATGTAACCTATGATGCTACCTATGTTGAATAAAGGAACAATCCAAAAACTTTCGTCCTCAGAGAATGGTATTTCGGAATTTTTTCCTGTCAAATAAGGCACAGCTGGTGAACTCCAGCTCAACATTGAGGCCATTCCAATTGCTGTCAGGCAACCTGAAAACATTAATAAATTATTATTTATTGATTATTAAATAACCCAATACCGCATTAAGTTTAAAAAAAACTATTCAAAAACAACGAACCTTTTCTAAAATTATAAAATGAGGTATATGTATGCGTGTCTCTCGCATTCTAAAAAATGTTACGAGATTTCATGGGATTTTAGTGTCTTTTATACAAGATTTAAAATGATTTTCTGAAATTTATTGGGATAACTCTCATAAAAATTATTTTGGAGTTAAAAAATTTGGAAATTAATTATTATCTACTTACCAGAAATTGCCGCAGAATATTGTAAGAGAATTTTTTTCCTTTGGATCATTTTTGTAACCTTCTAGAGTTGTACTTAAATATAAATAAAAAAATATTATTACGTTTACATTCACTTTGTTACTGCCTTTTTATTTGATATAAATGATAATTCTAATAAATATACATTCTTTTATGCTGACGAAAATGCTTCTGATAGCAGAAGACACAAAATCAGATCTTTTACACTGGTCAATATATAATCTATAACTGATAACTTCTTATTATACTGTTTACTTTCTTTTCGAGATTAGCTCCTAATAGTGTTATAAAGCTCTATTAAAGCTTGAAATACATAAAAAAATTCAAATTATTGTTATACATATAGAATAAAGTACTAAAATAATTGCATAATTCATTATTAACGACTATTTTTTACATATTTTTTTTCCTTCGCGAGAAGAAAGGAGTCTCAAGTTTCAGTGTCAAGCCCGGGATTGTTGCTGGAGTACCAATAAAATTTTGTGCCAGATGTGAAAATTTTAATTTTCAAGAAATTGACGAATTTCAGCAGGATACAAATTTTTTCCACTATGTACTCAATCATACACAGATATTAAATTATCTCGAGATAATTTCATCAACAAACGCTTTTGCGTTAATAATAAGTGAAATGTGTATATGAAATTTTTAATATTTTTAATATTCACTTTTTGTTTGCTTTTATATGGGACATTCTTTTACAAACCGAACAGAGAATTGACCGACACATTTTTGATTCAGCTAAAACCTTTTTTAAGGGTTCATTATCGAGAAAGAAAAGTTACGTATTCGAACAGATTTTTTTTTTTTGGAAAATTTTTTGCAAAATAAGGATTGAAAATGTGAGAATTTTGTGATTTTTGGCTTGAAGACTATTTTGTAAAAATTCATAACTCCGGTTCTATTTGAGCTAGAGACTTTCTTTTTTTCCATTTTAAAGGAATGTAAAAATTTTAAGAATACATGTTAATATTGTATAATATAATACTGAACGAGGTACTTATTCACTAATTGTAAGCATAACGTATCGAAATCTTAATAAAGTAATTTACATTTTCAACAATGATGTTTTTTTATTTATTTCTTTTTAATTATTTATTTCTTCAATTTTTGATAAAGTCATCTTGGCTAAACAATAAGATTATTTAATTCAAAATATGGAATAATCATTTATATTTCGGAGATAAACGATATGAGACAAGAAAGTGGGCCGTGCAATGTAACCCGCGCGCCGGCCGGTGCGGTGGCGGTGTAACGAACGTACCGCGCTAGATAAATTAAATTTTTGCCGACAGTACTAATTATTTGTCCATCGATTATAAAAAAGCGTTTTCGAAAGGAAATTTGACGTAGAATGCGATAAAAATACTAAAAACTTGATTCATGGGTGGAGAAATTGTTAAAAATCGATTTAAACATTTCAATTGTTTATAGCAATTTGAATTTGTTAATAATTTTTTTGAAAGTATTTTTTTATTAAATCACATTCATTTACCTTTAAAATGAAAAAAAAGGAAACTCTCTATCTCAAATAGAACCGAAGTTATGAATTTTTAAAAAACAGTCTTCAAGCCAAAAATCACCAAATTCTCAAATTTTCAATCCTTCTTATTTTCCAAAAAATTGAAAAAAAAAATCTTCGAATACGTATCTTTTCTTTTTCGATAAAGAACCCATAAAAAAAGTTTTAGTTGAATCAAAAATGTTTCGGTCAATTTTCTGTTCGGCTTGTAAAAGAACGTCCCATCCCGTGTAGAAATTTTGCTGTGGCCCCTATCGGGCCCAGATCGGATGATTTCAGATCGGTGATGGAACGCTGAACCAGACCGGGCCCAGATCTGGCTCGATCGTGCTAAGTCTGGGCCCGATCGGGACAGATCTGGGCCCGATCAGGTTCAGCGTTCCATCACCGATCTGGGCCAAGTTTGGGAATTTCTGCACGGGATATAGCAAAATAAATCATACAAAGAATTTCTTCGACTTCAATATCATCTGAATTTCCTCAATACTTTTTCCCCTAGTTTCGGGAGTGATGCAAAAAACAAATAAAGTTAAAATCGCACCGCAGCCACAGAAAAACCAATAAATCGTCCCTTTTCCGAATTCCGCCAATAAAACTTGAAATCGGAATAGACAAAAGTACGTAAATATCATATAGGAAACTTTGCACACCATCACAGCCACACTTTTAACTTCCGTCGAAAATAATTCTGCTTGAAAAAGATAAAATGAATTTGCTGCTCCAATTGCGAATGTTAATTCATAAATTGCAAATCCCAAAACAGGCCACCATGTAAAAGAGGATACATCAAAATTTCTTTCCTCCAAGAAGAAAAATGTACCAATAAGTCCCTGAGAAATTGTTCCAATTATTCCAGTGGATAAAATAAGAATTCTTCTATCTAATTTTTCTATTATCAGACTAGTTAATAATGATGCAATTATTTTTACGAATGCTATCATTAAAGTCGCTTTCTCAGGATCTATAAAAGATCCTTTGTAAGTTAGGACTTGTTGAGTGAAAGTCCACAAAACCATATGACCGGAAAATACATCCAAGGCTGCCAAACTTATGACTATTGTCAATCCTTTTTGATTATTTGGAAGAGTCATTAACTTCCATAAACCTGATTCTTTCATATCAAAAAATTTTGAACCTCCTTTTAAATTTGATGCTTCATTTTCAGAATCCACTATTTCATCCAAATTCAATTTTTCTTTCTCAATATTTTCAAACAATAAAGGATTTAATCTCACCTTCATTTCCATCTCTTCTCTGGCAATTTTTTCTATAAAATATGGAGAATCAGGTACGAAGAAAAATGTTACAACAAAAATAATTGGAGACGAGAGAAATACGAGATTCATGTAATTGTATGGCAAAGCAGCACCTAGGAGCATTGCGAAAAAAAATCCTAAACCCATGGAGAGGTTGAGAAAGGCGATAAAAATTCCTCTCGTTTTTGAACTTCCTATTTCAGAAAGATAGATTGTCAATCCACAAATTCCGGCACCATATCCAATCCCACCTAAGACTCTTGCGATATATATCGTCATATGGTTTTTTGCTATGATGATCAAAGCCCAGGAAATAATTTGCGGTACACTATAAATTAGTAAAGTCCTTTTTCTTCCTAATGTGTCTATTATAATGGGATTTAAAAGATATCCTATTATGTATCCCACAGTCAGTAGAGACGATATTATGTCGCTTTGTTCCTTTGTTACTAGAAGGGGTGATTTTTCACTTGACAAATAAGGAATGGCCGGTGAAGTCCATGTCATTATAGAACCATAGCCGATTGATATTATGGTACCTGAAATTATAATAAGTTTTATGTATAAAATTGATTTATTTCATTTCTTCAGATTTCTAAACAAATATTATAATTAAAACATTTTTCCCATTGTAGAGGGAAAGAGAGGTTGAGATAATATCGACATATTTATTTAAACAATTTAAAGATAATTTTTTTTCTTGAAAAGACATCTATTAGTTTTTATGTTCCTTATCTTATCTTAAAAAAGTGGTGTTACCAATATAACGAACACATTGTTGTTGAAAACCTGATTGGTTAATTTAATTATGTGAATATACCGAATTTGAAAACTATCTTCAGATTATTTTCCTTGTCAAAACAATTACTATTAAAAAGGTTATATAAAGATAGAAAATAATATAAACTAGTTAAAATAAAGACATAAAAATAATTATTTTGAAATAAAAAATAAATTTTTATCAGTGAAGCAAAAAAATATTTTGAAAATATACAAGGTTAGTGAACATTATTTGAGAAATTAAACAGAGATTACTAATAGTAAACTTTTAATATTTAATATTTTTTAATAGTTTTTTTTAATAGTTTTTAATATTTAATATTTAATATTTCATATTACATATATATGTATTCGTATATTTACAGATCAGTTACCATCATGATCATGAGATTTTATAGGATTTTAAAGTAATTTTAAGGGATTTTACTATATTTTGTGGAATTTTAAGTAATTTGATAAACTTTTAAGAGATTTTAAGGTATTTTAAGAGATTTAATGAGATTTCATGGAATCTTGGTTTTACGATTGAGATTTTAGAAGTATTAAGTGACTTCACAGTATTTTGCGGTATTTTATGAACGTATAAAGGATTTTACGAAATTCCATGAAATTTTAAGTAATTTTCAGAGATTTTATGATATTTCATAGGATATTAAGTTATTTTAATAACTTAAGGGATTTCAAGATATTTACGAGATTTCATTGTATATTCCGGAATTTTAAGATATTTCATAAGATTTTTTCATGGGATATTAAGTAATTTTATGGGATTTGATGATATTTTGGGAGATTTTAAGTAATTTTAAGTGCCTTTAAGGTATTTTATGAGATATTAAGTAATTTTAAGAGATATAATAAGATTTCATGGGATTTTGAGTATAATTTTATATAATTTTAAGAATTTGAAGGTTAATAAAGGCATTTTAATGAATTTTATGAAACTTATAGAAATTCCTGAAATCAGAGGATTTTACGGAATTTCATGGAATTTTTAATTCTTGTAAGATAAGATATTTTACGATATTTAATGGGATATTAAATTATTTTAAAGACTTGTAAGGGATATTACAAGATTTTATTGGATTGTCAGGAATTTTTAGAGATTTCATGGAATTTCAGTGTATTTTCAGGAATTTAAAAAAATTAAAGAGATTTCATGGAACTTTGAGTAATTTTATGGAACTAAGGAATTTTAGATCAAGGTTTCGTAAAATCCAGGTGATCTGAAGAAATTTAAAGGAATTTCACCAGATATTGAAGGATATAATAAAGAAATTTTAAAGAATTCTATGAAAATTATGGAGATTCCTATGAAATTATGGACACGGAATTACAAAGTTTTTATATTTCAAGAATTAAAAATTCTCAATTATTTTGTCTACTAGCAAAAGGTGTGCATAAACGATAAATTAATTGCGCGCAGAGCGCGCAGATCATAATTGCTAGTATTGGAAATAAATTATACAAAAAAAAAACTATAAAAACAAAAAAAAATGTTCATAGACATTATTAATTTTTTCAACATTTTTTTTATTGAGATCTGTCAAATTCGATCTATCAAATTCGAATGTACTTTCTCATTTTTTTTTTACTTTAAGAATTCGAATTTTGAGTCCACATTTGAGGCCGAAAACTTTCAGACTGCATTGGAAAAACCACCAAAGTTTTAAAACATTTTTAACATCAACATAAAAAAACTATTAAAAAAATACTACAACTATTTAAAAAATACTCACAAATAGTGGCAGCAACATATTGTAAAACCTCCGACTCTATTTTTCGAGACATTTCCCAATATATTCCAGATGTTATAAATTCAAATTGAAGACTGGAAAACCTCTGAATAATAATCCAAATGAAACATAAATTAATAATAAAGATTGAGGATTACATCTTTAATGTGAAATCTCAAAATTGTTTATTTGAAGAGAGAAGAAAATGGTTAAGCGTAACCATGGAACTCGAAATTTCCACTGCATTTTCAGAATTTGCTAAATGGTTGATAAGATTCTTCAGAATACTAAGAATGATTTATGCTGGGACTTATAAACTGATAATACTACGTGGGAGCATTGTTTGCAGACAGAACAACACTTTGATTGCAAGAAAATCTGCTTGTTCAAGTCTTTGAGGTTTAGATTTTGTGGCGACACTAATTTCGTGACGTCAATTTGAGGTATTATTACTTAACGATAAAAAAAGGTTGTGACGTAGTAAAGTGTTGAAATAACGACAATCTACTTTATATCTCTCATGAAAATGAATTAAATAATTCAATAGATTTTTATTCCGATGATATAACCTCATCAAAAATTAATTCAAGAAATTACAAAAGATAATCAAATATTTACATCTTAAAAAGTATCTTAAAATTAATAAGAAAGCTTAATAAATAAATTAAATAATAATAAACAAACTTAAATAGAACTAAAGATCCTAAAACAACTGTTTTTTCTTCAACAAGTCTTGAATCTCTTCCAGGCTCTTTCCCTTTGTTTCCGGTGTGATAGAAACAGTAAAACAAGTCAGAACAACACCACAAACCGTATAAATAATAAATATTGTGGAAGGATCAACAATGTCGTCTAATATTTGATACATTAAAATAGACACGAAACTAAACAACATATGAATTATTTTACCAAATGTCACAGCCATTCCTTTCACATCATTGGAAAAAAGTTCTCCAAGATAAACATAAAATAAATTACTCGTGCCTATAGTAACAGCCAATTCGTAAGTTGACAAACCAAAAAAAGGTAAATATGAAAAAGCAGAAACATCAATTCCTGATTTTTTCAGGTAAAAATAAAGACTGACAACTGCTTCGCCTAGACAAGCGACTATTCCGGAAGAAAGAAAAAGAGTTCTTCTCTGCATCCTGTCCATAACTTGTGTTGCTATCATAGAAGCTAATAACTTTGTAGTTGCTAATCCTATAGAAGCATTTTCTGCTGATAAAAAGGATCCTTTATGAGTTAACATTTGTTGAGTGAAATATCGCAAAGCCATGTGTCCCGAAAGTCCATCATGGGCGTTCACAAAAAAAATAATTGTTAAAGCTCTAAGATTACCCGAAAGTGAGAACAACTTCCAAAAACTGGATTCTTTCAGATTAAACGAACTGAAAACTCCTTTGGGCTTCAAATCTTCTTTCAGAAGAGAATCCTCTTGAAAAATAATAATTTTCTTAACGATGTATTCTTCATTCAATTTTGATTTCTCTTCATCTGCTTCTGCTTTAGATAAATTCAACTTGATTTGTTCGTCTTGAGTATTTACATCCAAAAAGTAGGAAGAATCAGGCACAAAGAAGAAGGCTATCACAAATATAACTGGCATTATGAGATGACTGAGATTCATGTAAAAATATGAGAAGGAAGCTCCTAATACCATGGTGAATAAGATTCCGACGCTTGCTGAAAGTTTGACAAATGCTAGAAAAGTTCCTCTATTTTCTCGATTACCAACTTCTGAGAGATACATTGTCACTGCACAAATTCCTCCGCCGTATCCAATTCCTCCCAATATCCTTGCAATGTAGATGAGGATGTAGTTTTTGGTCAGTAAAATTAAAAGCCAGGACAAAATCTGTGGTATGGCAAACATCAGCAACGTCCATTTTCGACCAAGCCGGTCCACACAAAGTGGGTTTAACAAATTTCCGATCATTAGACTGATTGGGAGGATTGGTGCTATCCAGGATCTTTGAACTTTTGGTAAGAATAAATCTGATTTTTTGTTTTCCAAAAAACTCAATGCTGGAGATGTCCACGACATTATGGATCCATATCCCGCACTTGTTATAGATACTACAAAAAATTATTATTATTATTATTATTATTATTAATATTATTATTTTCTCTTTATTACTGATTTAATTTAATGATTTTATTTTGATAATTCTATTTTAATGAAGAATGGCGGATTGGAATTACACTCACCGACAGTCGCTGCAGTAAATTGTAACAAAAAAAATCTTTTCACTTTTCGAGTCATGATGTTTACTTTTTTATGGTATATTTTGAAACTTAAACTGTACAGATTAAAAAAATATATATAGATCTAGGCTTGGCACTTGAAATTTGGTATAAAAGGGCACAAATTTTTGAGTTGATAAGTTAATAGTTCATTATCAAAAAGCAGACGACAGGTGCTAGTCCTATTTAATGCTTTTATCAACTGAAAGTGATGACTTTACTCACAAACTTAAAATTAAGAATACTTCTTTCTTATCTTGTTTAATTTGAGTCACTCATTGAAATCGTGGAAAAAATTCATTCTTAGTTTACATTAGTGACGGTATACGATATGATGTGTAGTTTAAGAGGAAAGTGGCATACAAAACAAGTTTAAAATATTATTTAATTATAGACACAGCCAGGGCCGGCCTTATGTGGAGGCCACTGAGGCCAGTGGCCTCGGGCCTCCACCACTTGGGGGCCCCCACTAGCCGTATAAAACATATATGCTGGAGGAATAATTTCAAACTTAAACGTAAATTTAATGAGTTGATACAAAATATGACAAGTTATAAGCATGCTGAAAAACATCTGTCATGTATTGTATCAACTCATTCTGTCCAAATTGATAAAAGGCCCCCACCATCAACTGGCCTCAGGGCCTCCCCCAACCTTAATTCGGCCCTGGACGCAGCTTTAAAAAGGTTCACGTTTCTGTTTTCCAAGTCAATATTTGGAAATTAGGGGAGAGCAGGGCACAGAGGACCGCTTAACGTTCTTTCGGCGATATAATTATAAATAACATGTACTT
>CAJFCP010000703.1:220751-233468 GCA_904066005.1 Synergus itoensis | reverse complement strand
TTTTCGTAAAGAATCCTAAAACAGTTATCGAAATTTTCATTGACTTGATCGAGATGTTGAGAGTCAATGAAAATTCCGATAACTGTTTTAGGATTCTTTACGAAAAGTATTTCAGATTTTAGAAAAAAGTTATGAAATATTTTAAAACTTTTGACGTATCCTAAAGTCGATAACAGTCAAGGAAAGTTTCGATAACTAATTTTTTCCGTGTATGTAGGTTTTTGTATAGTTTCCTGGTCATCCAGAAAATTAGTACCTATACATATTGAAAGACGGTTCCCATGTAGGATCCTTTACTTTGTATTTTCTACAAAGGTTCCCATGCTCCAGATTAAATTATTCAGCATGGGAAACTGTAAAGGATCCTATGCATGTTTCTACTGAGAAACATGTACGGTATCGCATTTAAATTTATAGTTTCCTGTTTAGGAACCTTTGCAGGATCCTGTGTAGTTTAAAAAAATATATTTTTTTAAAAAATAATTTGCGAGTTCCTTCAGAAGAACCTGCAAAGGATCCTGTGCAGCTTTTTTCGCTTTGAAAAATCAGAAAAAATTCTGTGGCAGCCGGGTACGAGATTCGAACACCCGAACACCTATCTCTACTCCTTGACCCTAACAATTAAGCCCCACGGCTAACCTTGCACATGAAATATTTTACAAAAATCCCAGTAAAGTATCACACAAGACAGGGCCGCTGTGATACTTTCCTGGGATTTTTGAAAAAAAATTTTTGGGGGTGATTTTTTAAAAGTATAAGGATTAAGAAAATGCAAAAAAAAATCGATTTCTTTAAATTTGCAAGGTGGTCACCAACCTTAAGGAATTTAAGAGGGTTTCAAGAAATATCAAGTGATTCTAGGAAATTTAAAAAGATTTTAAGATATTTACAAGCATAAATAAAATTACAAACTACAAAAGAAAGTTTTGTGTGATTTCATCAATTCTTGAACTTCCTCCAGATTTATTCCCTTCGTTTCGGGAGTAAGGATAAAAATAAGAAAAGTTCCTAGAACACCACTAAGAGCAAATAGCAAGAATATATTGGCAGATCCAAAAATGTCAACCAACTCTTGAAACTTAAAGAATGCTATGAAAATGTAGACATTGTAAAAAGTACCACTGAAAAGTATAGCTACACTCTCCACGTCACGTGAAAACAATTCACTCTGATAAATAATGTACAAATTTAACCAACCAATAGGAAACATTAAATTGCAGATTGCCACACCAATAATTGGCATCCATTTTATGAAAGAAACATCCACTTTCTGTTCTTCAAGAAGAAAATAAACTCCCACAAGTCCCGTTGAAATGGAACTCGGAATTCCAGTAGCAAGAAGAAGAACTTTTCTTCTGAATTTTTCCACCACTTGAGAGCCTATGAGACAACCAATTACTTTTATACTTGACAATATTATCGCAGAATTTTCCCCACTTAACGCTGCTCCATTGTAAGTAAATATCTGCTGAGAAAAACTTGTTAACATCGGATCTCCGGAGAAAACGAGAAGAGCTGAACAAATATTTATTATTATTAAAGCTCTTCGATTGTTTGTCAACATAAACAACTTCCAAAGTCTGGTACCTTTAATTGTGGATTCATGTTCTTCTCTTTCTTGTAATTCCTCAAAATTGATGGAACTCTTCACTTTGACTTGAATTTGTCTGGTACCTTTAATTGTCGATTCATGTTCTTCTCTTTCTTGTAATTCTTCAAGATTGATCAAACTTTTCATTTTGTCTTCACTTTGTCTCCTAGTGTTTCTTTTCTCGAAATTAGAATAATTGGGCATGAAGATAAACATGATGAAGAAGAAAATTGGCATCATAAGGAGAAACATATTCATGTATTTGTAGGACAAATAAGAGCCGGTGACTAATGGGGCGAGAATTCCAAGATTTGCGGCCAATGCTATGAATACTATAAATCTTCCTCTGTTAAATTTGTCAATTTCTGATACGTATAATATATTTGCAGACATGCCGCCGCCATAACCGATTCCCCCAATTATTCTACCTATATATATGGTATATACGTTTGTAGCTAAAATTATCAGGATCCAGGAAGTGATTTGCGGCAGAGATAAAGTTAATAGTGTCCTCTTCGATCCGATTTTATCGTTTATAATTAGGTTTATCAGGTATCCAATGATAAAACCTGGCATTAATAGGGATGCTATCCAATCACCTTCTTCTTTTGATATTGGTATATGTGATTTTTCACTCATCAAATATGACAATGCAGGTGATGGCCATGACATTGAGCAGCCAAATCCGAATATTGTCAAACATGCTGTTGAAATATATTAATAAAAAAAAGATAATACTAGCAGACTGCATACAAAAAGAGTGTTTTCTATTCCTAACATATATATGTTCACAACTTACCTATAATTGCAGAAGCATATTGCAGAATCAATCTTATTTTTCCTTTAGAAATCATGTATTCTTGTTCTAAAGGGAAAACATAAAAGAATAAAATCTGGATTTTCTATAAATTTCATAACCCTAGAGAGAGAAACTCGGATAATACATTACCCCATTTAAAGTTTGAAGTACGATTCTGACTGTGGACAGGTAGGGGAGAGCAGGGCACAGAGGACCGGCGGGGCACAGGGGTTCGCTTCAATAAAATTGTATTTTGTGGTGCCATTTCTTCGTAATGGCCGTAATTACATTGTTTAGTGACTATTTCAGTTTGTGTCAAGTCGAGACGCATTTTGAATCAACGCTTTTGGAAAAAAATAAAAAAAACGAAAATTCAAGGTTAGCTTATAAAAAACTTTCATACGTGTAGCCTTCTCATTTTGTTTATAAGTGCTTTAATTGTTGAAATGTTTATTAAATGTATGTTAGCGTTCACTTAGCTTACTATTTGTCGAAGTTTCGTTACCAAAATGTTCGATGTATTAAAAGTAGGTTAGGATTGTTCATGAATTGACTGCGGAGGCACAGAGGACCAGGTAGTAGTGGGGCACACAGGACCTACGCGACGTGTCACTGCGCTGACGTGGCCCGCTGTCAAATTGTGACTATGAATTTTATATCCTCACTGTTAATGAAATATTTTTACTTATTTAAATATTTTTTATTTTAGATGGTGCGGAACTATAAAAAAAAACCGAACCTAGCTGGAACATTGATAGCATGCAGATGGCAATTTCGGCCATCTGCCATTATTATTATTATTATTATTTATCTGCCATTATTATTATTTTTAATAATAAAATACGTTTTCTTGCAAAAATTTATATTTTATATATGAATTACATACGCGGATCACAGAGGATCGGCAAAGTCCTCTGTGCCCCGCGGGCTGGGGCACAGAGGTCCAAAAATTTTTTTCTAAATTTGTCATTATATACTCGAATTAAAAATAATAATGTATACAAGCAAAGCGTTTATCGAAAGTAGATAGTTTTTGCAATATGTACAGCAAATTTCAATTAAAAGTATATGTTATTAAAAGTACATATTATTAAAAGTACACGTTCTTTCGGCGATATAATTATAATTATATCGCCGAAAGAACGTTAAGCGGTCCTCTGTGCCCTGCTCTCCCCTATTAGTTTGGTTCGGGGTTTCAGGGATTGGGGTCACGCATTCGAGAATTGTCTTGATAAATGAATTTTAGTTTTTTTGTTAAAGCGGTACAGTTAGATGTTTTAAGCATGAATTTAAAAATTCGAAGTGTAAAAAAAAATTTTTTTTATAAAAATAGCAAAAAATGAGGTATAGTAAATTTCTGAATTTGAAGGATTATTCTAAGAGTGAGTAGTCGGAAAAAAAGTAAATTTTGCGCTCATTTTCTAACATTTTATAACATTTTGTGTTATTTATAATAAATCTGCATTTAAATAATCAATTTTAATGTTATTTTTTAGACATTTTTTCCATTTGTGGCTTATATTACTTTCAAACGTAACTATTCTTCTTTTGAATCCACTTTAATTTTTTGAAATCGGTCATATTGTTGAGATACTAAGTTATTTGTTATAAAAAAAAGTCAATTTTGTGGAATAAATATGCCAAATTTCATCAATTTATCTATACGCGTTCTAAAGATATTGCATGAGAATCGTTAAAAGCGTGACATACATATACACATAATATTTATATAAATAAATTCTTTTAAAAATTTCTGTTACTTAATTGTTTATTGAAAAATATTAATTAGCAGTTATTAGCAAAATATTTTCAAAAATTAGGAAAATATCGATATTATCGTAAATATCGATATTTTCAAGTCAATATATATTGTTGATATCGATATTTTAATGTTAGAAGTATCGATATCGAAAATATCGATATTTTCATTTCGATATTGCATCACTACTACAAATAGAAAGTATTGTACCAGGGTACAGGTTTGGGATAATGTATTACCCCAGTTTACCTTTAGAGGATGAGCCAGCTATGTTTACCTCTCTAGGGATAATAACCAGTAATTTAAATTAGGAGATTCTTTTTGTGATGCACTTTTCAAAGTCAGAGCTTAGGGCTCGTCCATAAACTACGTAGCCACTAGAAGGGGGGGAGTAGTGGAAAATACTACGCTAATCTACGAGTGGGATGGGGAGAATTTAACCTAGCTACGTAGCTGAACGATAAAATAAATTATTTAATGTGTTCACAATTGGCACTTGGTTTTTATCATTAAATTATGTATATGGATATGTGTTGAACGTAAAGTATGTAAATATAGAGGAGAAGGTGTAAATACGGGCCATGGTGTAAATACGGGCCTCCCCCCTTATCGGCAAGGAGGGATAGTGTAGTCTAATAACCGTGTTTATAAACTGTTTCTCGTGTTGCTGGGAGGCTAAAGTGAGCAGTTCATGACTAAACTTAATGTTGCCCAAGTGGAAATTACATGGTTAAGCCGATACTTACAACCGGCGCGTTACTACACACTCAGAAAAAAGTTTGTTTGAATCAAACAAAATTTGTTTGAATCAAACAAATTATCACTTTGATATGGGGTCAATCATATGTTTGTTTGATCCAAATAAATTCCTTATTTGTTTTTATTTATTTCAATTGAATAAAATTTTGTTTCATTCAAATAAATTTTTTGTTTAAATTAAACAAGTTTCTTGTTTAACAGTTGAACAAAAAAATAAATGAATATTTTTTTTCCAAAAAAAAAAAAGAAAAAAATTGAAGTCGATCTATATTATAGTTTCATTTATCTAATACATACTTTATAACTAATGAAAATTTGATTTCTTTGATATTGCGAAATCGCGTTGGAACCAGGACTCGAACGCAAGACGTGCGAGAAGAGCGGAATTAAAACTCGACACTCTACCCACTACGCCACGGAGGCTGATAACTTATGGTTAAAAATCGGGTGTATTTGAATGCAAACAAGTCTTTGACACTGTCATTTTTTAACATCTCTAAAAGTTTATTCACATTATATTTTTTGTTTGAATTAAATAAATACTTTGTTTAAAATAAAAATATATACTAAACATATTATTTGTTTCAAATCAAACAAATCTTTTATTTAAATCAAACATATAATGACATATATACCAAACAAATTATATATTTCAATCAATAAAGTAAATATTCTTCATTTATTAAATTTAAATAAATGTTTTGTTAATTGAAGTAAAAAATTTATTTCGTTCAATTATCTGACTTCAAACAAATTTTTTTGATTAATTTAAACAAACTTTTTTCTCAGTGCACCAGTTGTAATGTGCCAGTATTGGGTAGCCAAAGCTGGCGTAGTACTGACTTTACCATTGGATCAGTACTGTACCAGTACTGCAGTACTGCAACAATACTGCACCAGTACTGCACCAGTACTTGAATCCAGTACAGAAACAAACCTGGCTAATCAGTACTGAACAGCGTTATCACCCCAACACTCAGCCAGATCTGCGCCAGTACCTCTTCCAGCACCACGCCAACGTTGGCCAGTACTGGCACCGTACTACGCCAATTGTAAATTTCCACTTGGGTGTTGTGCCACCACGCTAGTTTTTGTGAAAAATTCATCTCTTTCAGGAGTCCAAACCTTTGTAATGTATGTGAAATTGATTTTTTTTTATGTACTTGTGGCTTGCTTAGTAATACATCGCATTCATATCCATAAAACAGAGATCCTAAGCTACTTTCTGAAGCATTTTGTTTGTCCAAATCATCAACAGGTTACTCAGCACAGTGGACATCTTGTTTGGGTTGAGTTGGTGTAAATAGGGGCCCCCTTTGTTGGTGCAAATGAGGGCCACTTTGAATATGGCCCACTTTACGTGGGCCACATAAAATGGCCCACACTTTATTATGCCCCCACTTTTTATGTGCTGGGGCTGAAAAAGCCGTGTACATTTGTGATTTTTGCAAATGAGTATTTTTTTTTGATAAAATTGATTTATTGTGGCATATTTATTGTGTATATTTTATATACATTAAAATGTATATAAAGTTTAAAACATTGTTAATTTGAACATTTTCTATTTTTTCCCGACTGTTAAATAATTTTTTATTGTGTTTTCTGAATTTTCAAGGGAAGGCCCGTATTTGCACCATTTTTTTTAGAGGCCCTTGTCTTTTCAACCTTTTTCATAAATCGTCATTTTGAGTTCCAAAAGTTGATTTTAATCGTCGTTTAGCCTCTTGAAAATTAGTAAACTTCTTATAGTTGTGATTCAAGGCCAAAAACCCTGGATTTTTCCAGAATAAAGTATTTAAAATCCAAAAAAAAGAGGGGGCCCGTATTTACACCTTCTCCTCTATACGATAAAATAACACCTTCTTCAGCAAAATATCGATTTAAAGGGGGGAGTATATAATGAAAAACCTACGTAGATTTTTTGGGGACGTGGTAGTAAAAAATCTACGAAAATATACGAAGGGGAAGGGGAGACTCAAAAAATGGCTCAAAACGGGCTACGCAGTTTATGGACGAGCCCTTACCTTTCATTGCAGCAGCAGCTTAATTTACCACAAACTACGTAAAATCGTAACTACTAAAAATTAATAAAGTATGCGTCTTTCCTGATGAATGTTTAAGTATGTACTAACTTATCAAAAGAAAAATATTGTTTATTTACTCAAAATAACTTTACGTCATGCATAATTTCACTCTTCAAAAATGATAAAACTAATGACATTCAAGCCACTAAAAACCAGTTCCAGTTGTTATAACACAACTGAAACAATGTTGTTCCGCAGTTCTGCGGGAATTAATATATTAAGTGGTTACTACCCTCAGGACACACCTGTAATAGCAGAAGCATATTGCAATTTATTTCTTTCTTTAGAAGTCATATTTTCTTCTTTTAGAAAAATTTACACTGAAAGAAATTTTGTAACAGAATACGTTAAAATCGATATTACAATTTAGTATAATCTTTTACGGTTTAGGGAAATCGGGTATTTATAAAGGATTCTGAAATTTGCTAAAGTCTGTAAGTACTAAAAATTATGAGTCACTCGAAAAGAATAATATAGACGAAAACAGACGAAAATACGAAAAGAGAAAGAATAAGTTCGTAACCAGTCGTGAATCTCCGTCAATTCACACTTCACACTGGCAGTTAGTACTGGCACCTGTACGGGCATATCTCTATATATGTTAAGACAATGGTAGTGGTAGGGAGAATATAGTCACTGTGTGGCTATTCCCTACACCCCAGCGTTGCGTGCGAAATTTTATTTGTTATATAAGTATTTAAATTTACAAATATCGATTAGTTATAAGAATATCCATAATATAATTGCGAATAAACCATGTTCTTAATTAATAATTGTTTTTTAAGACATTTTTTTCAATTTTTATTTAACACATTTATTTATTTCTTTATTTCAAAGAAATATTTTTTCCCATTAACAGTATACCTATTTCAGACATCGAACCATATTTTCATTTCAAACAAAACTTTTATTTACGCAAAGTGATATTAATTTGCGTGTAATAATTATCTCTTTAATTTTACGGTATACTTATTCAAATTAAAGTAATGACTTTTTATATCAAACAGTTAATTTTTTAAGTTAAGAAAATATTTGCGTCGTTCAATGAATATGTCATAGTATCAAATAAATATATTTTTGACCTAATAATTATCTGTTTTGAATTTTACTTATTGAAGTTTACTTCTTCTCTACTTATTGAAATTAAAATAATGACTCTTTATATCAAACAATTATTTCTTACAATTAATAAAATATTTCACAGCATCAAATAAATATTTCTTTGCCTTCATCATTACGTTTCTGAGATACAAAAAAAATATTTCTTTGAACTGAAGAAATATTTATTCAATCACATTCTGCTCAATCATTTCTTTGAATCAAAGAAATATTTTTTGATTCAAATACACTGACCCTTCGTAAGTTGGCCAGTCTCGGGGGTCCGTGGCCAACTAGCGAAAGCGATTAAAATGGGACGAGCGAGCATTATTACGTCATCACTCAGGACCGTATATATATAGACTCTGAACCCGTGCTCAAGATTCGTTCATTTCAATACTACGCAATAATAAGCTATGCAGTACGGCACTGACTTCGAGGTCACTTCGAGCGCCGGCACTTCAGTGTAGGCTGTCAAGGGACGCTCGGGGGGACGCAGAATCAGCCAAGCGTGAAAATGTCCAACTAGAGAATGGCCAACTTACGAAAGGTCAGTGTACTTTTTTTTATCAATGTACATTCGCAGAGGTAACTTTACTAACTCAACCTTAACTTATATACATATTACGCACACATAAACATAAAACACACGGATCGCAAGTAAATCAGGCTGAGAGAAGAGGTTTGCAGATTCCTTATACGCATATAGTAATTGGTGAAAATGTTTGCACTTGTGAGAAGCGGCATGGTGCTTAGAGGGAAACACAAAGTTCTCCGAAACTCCGATTCACATCGTGAGCGCTACGGTCGGCGAATTCGGCTGACCTCGCGAGATTATCGGAGCTATTCGGATTTTTTAATATAGTGACTTACAATTTCCTCAACTGAAGCTTACAATTTTTACTATAGCATCTATATCTAGAAGCTAGTAATTTCTGTAAATGCTTTTATATTATTGGATGTTATCATTATCAACTTTTATTATTCTGGCGTTCATAATACATAAAATATCAATCTTTGCTATTAAATATATACTAATTCTTGTTTTCAAGAATTTTAAAGTTTCGTATAAGTATGCTAACAATGGTATGGCAAAATTCCACGCTTTTCCATGAGGGGGACCGGGGGGGTCGGGCTAGAATCCACGTGGATATATTATTTATATTTTTATAAAATATGTCCACGTAGATTGAGTAGGGGGGGGGGGGGGGGGTCCCCAAATTTCCCCGGCGGTCCGCGGTGGGGGAGGGGGGGTCAAAAAGTTGTAAAAAACTGTCCACGTGGTTTATGGATGGCCCCTTATGTATTTTGACGCGCTGATTACGAAAATGATAGTGAAAATTGTCGACTAGTTAATTTTCATGGTGAAACTATGAAAAAACCATAAAAATCATGGTTCTTTGCGATTATCATAGCTAATATGCAAAATTTTTTAAAATGTTTCAAACAAAAGTTGTAGATCTCATCGAAATCAGCGGGTCTAAATACATAATTATACGGGGACCCAAGAAAACCAGAGGTTTACACTATTCGGAACTGCACCCTTTGTTTATTTACACGATTTCCTCAAATCGTAATCGACTATATCAATTATGAATATTGAAATAGCAAGTATTGCTACTAAATTTCTTTCAGCGATATTACGAACAAAAGTTAAATAAATATGTCTCAATGATAAATTCTTCACTATTGCTTCTTGTTTGGTCTTCAAAATAATTGTTATAACACCATATAATTTTTTATTATAAACGTATATTTATTGTTCTGTATTGGTTCCTTAAATATCTGGTAGAAAATACAAGTATAAAATGTATATACATATAATAGTTGTAACGCAATACAATTGTCACATACTTCGAAAAAATGAACCATTAAATTAAAAGTAAAACATTTTTTTTGACTTTAACAAAACTTGAATTTCGTCTAGTCTTCTTCCTTTTGTTTCAGGTGTGATGATATAAACAATGTATGTTGTAACAGCTGCACAGGTAGAAAACATGAAAAATATCGTGTGTACACCAAAAAGAGCGACCAACTTATTAAAAGAGAAAAGAGAAAGAAATGTTAATGTCGATAAAATTATTTTGCTGATTGTTACGGCCATGCCCTTAACTTCAGTTGTGAAAAGTTCTCCCAAAAAAATGTAGAACAAATTAATAGACCCGAAAACAGTCATGTATTCATAAACTGCAATTCCTACAAGTGGAATCCACCTAATGGACGAAATATCGACATTTTTATGTTCCAAAATGAAAAAGATTCCGACAAATCCCATCGCAGTAGAGCCAAAAATCCCACTCAAAAGAATAACTTTTCTATTAAATCTCTCCACCAATGGAACAGTCGTTAAAGAAGCAAATATTCTTATACTCGATATTATCATCGTTGATTTTTCTGCACTTAGAGTAAATCCACTGTAAGATAAAATTTGCTGAGTGTAATAAGTTAAAGCAACATCACCTGAAAATGTCATGTAAACTGCGAGAAAAGTAACCGTTGTTAATGCTTTTCGATTGTTGCGAAATGCCACCAATTTCCATAATTTGGATTCTTTAAATCTCAATGTACTGGTGTAAAATCCCTCGACTCGATCGATGTTCACATCTTTTTCTACTTTTCCTGACTCTTGACGACTTAGTAGAGTTTTCATTTTTATATCCTCTTTGCAGTCGTTGTTTTGTTCAAGAAAAAAGGAAGAATCAGGCATGAAGATGAAACTTACGAAGAAAAAAATTGGAATTATGAGGATTGCAATGTTCATGTAGTTGTAGGATAAATAAGCTCCTAGGATCATTACATATAACATTCCTATGTTTATGCAAAGTGTGCATAAAACCATAAATATACCTCTGTTTTCTCGGGTACCTATTTCTGATAGATAAACAGTGGTTGCACAAACACCTGCGCCATATCCTATTCCACCCATGATTCTTGCAATGTAAAGCATGATGCAGTCTTTTGCCAAAATTATCATGATCCAGGAGATAATTTGCGGCCCAGTAAATGTTAACAATGATTTCTTTCGACCAATCCGATCAATAAACAGCGGGTTTATAAGATATCCTATGACTAAACCCATTGGAAATAAAGATGCTATCCAATCACTCTCTTCCCATGAAATTGGAATCTGTGAATTTTTGCTTCTCAAATAAGGCATGGCTGGAGATGTCCAGGCAATGCTCGCACCAAATCCTCCAGCTCCAATAGAAGCTGGAATTAAAATATTATTAGACATTTTCAATGCATAGTTTCATATTTTCACACAACATAAATTTACCAACCTGTAATTCCAGCAGCATATTGTAACAATAGTTTCTTTCCTTCTTTTGAGATCATATTCTTTCCTTTTAAGAATTAAAACAGAAAAATACGAAAAAGTATCTTCATACAAATCATTTCATGCTTAAACTAAGACGAATACGCTTCTGGATTTTTACTTTATCAGTTTTATCCTTATCTATGGAGATTTTTTGTCATTTTTATTAGACTTTCGTCAAATTTATTTGTATCTTAATGAAACATAAATTTAGTGTTGCATGACGTCTTCTTTTGTTATTTCAGTTTTTCTCGAAATCCACAAATTATCTTGTTGTCAAACAAGACGTCAAAAGTTGACTTATTCAATAAAAATTGTGTTTTCCCTAGTAATTCCAAGATTAAGCTTCCTGCGTCGTCTGTGGGCACAATAACTTTCGAAAAAATTATCGGATTGGATTGCGCTTTGGGATATTTGTTTAAGACATAAAAAGAAAGGGTGAGTTCGTTAACCAGCCATTTTTGAACAACTGAAACTAGCTGTGAATTCGATCTCGGTTGTTCCATTTAACTATATTTAGGTATATTTCTTTGTGCTCATTTGTTGATCACTTTGCTTCCTCATTATGATGAAGTTGCAAATGAATTTGCTTCCTCATAGAGGAAGTATTAACGATTTGTCTCAATATTTAAAAAAATATATATAATTCTTTTTTCTCAAAACAAAGAATCTTTCGACCTCATCATTCATATAAAAAAAAAATAAAAAATAAAATAATAAAATAATAATTAAATAATTAATAAAATTTATTTGTATTAAATTACTTAATTTTATACGATGCAAAAAATTTTTTACTTTCTTACATTATAGCTTTGAATTTTGGTTATTTGAAAACAAAGATAAACTAGCTGTGAATTCGATCTCGGGTGTTCCATTTAACTACATTTATATTTTTTTGTGCTCATTTTTTGAGAACTTTGTTTCCTCATAGAGGAAGCATTAAAAATTTTTTTATTTTTTTAAAAATGAAAAAAAAAATTTAAATACTAGAGCAAAAACTAAGTCGAAAACTCCCATAACAAAATGTAAAATGCGTTGTTTTCAAACTATAGAGCAACAAAGTTGACCAATCAGAAGTACAATATTAGTTCTCACACACGGAAAAAAAAAGTTCATGAAATTTTATAGAACTAGTCCTATAGTAGAGGATACGGCGGATAGTTTAATAAAACCTAATATCTTCTTGGTTTTACATTGTGTTGAACTATTCTAAGAAGAACGTAGAACAGTTGTAGAAAATCTAAAACTCCAGCTAATATAAAATCCAGAGGCGGAGACTTCTAAAAAATATTGGGGGGGGCACAAATTTTG
>CAJFCP010000703.1:187854-220651 GCA_904066005.1 Synergus itoensis | reverse complement strand
GTATGCTTGCACATTTTTTCATAATAATTATCAATAATAATTATTATGAAAAAATGTGCAAGTGTATATCAGAGTACCAACTGATCGGACAATATAATGAATTTCCAAATATCAATTTTGCTCTCTGAAATATTGGGAGGGCACGGCCCCCCCAAAATTTTTTTTGGGGGGGGGCAAAAAGTACCTTGCCCCCCCATAGTCGCCGCCCCTGATAAAATCTATATCGAAGAAGTCTCGAAACTTTAGAGAACAGTCCTAGAAAACGATAACCGATTTTGCGGCGAAAAAATTAAGGTTTTATATAATTATTATTTACACAATTATTTATTATTGCACAATTATTTATTATTATTATAATTATTTATTATTACACACACAGCCACTACACTATTTATAAAGGCACGCTATGAAAATTTTTACCTATTATTCGACGCGGGTTCGAACCCTAACACTTTCGCATCACACTCCTAATTCCTAACGCACGCGCGCTCGGAATGTTGTATTAGACATTTATCAAAATATTGGAAAGTATAACGACTACACAAAGCTTCCTCTTTGAGGAAGCAAAATGGAAAAATAATTTTAATGATATCCCTGTAAGAAAAGTCAGATTGAAAAGCATTGTTTCGCATTCAGAAGATTTTGTCTTGAATTCCACTTTTCGACAACCTCGTACAAATTACGAGTAATTTTACATAATAAAGAATGTATGTAGCCTCCACAAGAATAAGACACAATATTTAACAAATCAGTAGAAATTAAAAAAACACCCTTTTCTCGATTTCAGGATCAATTGTATATCATTTAGTCTTTTCCCCTTTGTTTCCGGTATAACAATAAATGCAAATACAGTCCCACAAGCACAACAAATCGCAAAAGCAGAATATATTCCATGCAGACCCATAGTTTCAACCAATTGTTGGAATCGAAATAGGGAAAAGAAGGCAAACAGCATGTACTGTATTTTGCTTATAGCTATCGCTAAATTTTTCACATCCGATGTGAAAAGCTCGCCTTGATAAATGTAGAAGAGATTAATGGAGCCAATAGTAAGCATAAGTTCATACATCACTACTCCAAAAATTGGGAACCACCTAATTGACGATACATCAAATTTTTTCTCCTCCAAGAAGAAAAAAAGTGCCACAATTCCTAGAGACATTGCACCCAAAATTCCAGTGGAGAGCATGAAAACTTTCCTCTTGATTCGTTCCACCAATTGAGTACCTATGACACAAGCAGCAAACTGCGTACATGCTAGTACCAATGAAGATGTTTCTGCTTTTAAAATAGATCCCTCGTAAGTAAAGATTTGTTGAGCAAAAAATATCAAAGCCGCATAACCGGAAAATGCCTGCTGTGCACCCAAAAATGTCAATACAAGTAAAGCTCTTCGATTATTTCGGAATGCCAATAACTTCCACAAACTTCTTTCTTTAAAACCTAGAAATGATGTTTTAGGCTGTCCTATTTTTGAGTTTGGTACTCCTCTTAGTTGTTTTTTTGCATTCGTTTCTCCCTTTCTTGTTTCATCTCTCTCTTCTTCTCCTTCTTCTTTTGCTTCTAGCTTCTGCATTTTTTCTTCATATTCAATGTTCTTTTCAAGAAAATATAAAGAATCAGGGACAAAGAGGAACGTGATGGCGAAGAAAATTGTTATGCCGAGAAGAAGAATGTTCATGTAGTTGTATGGCAGATAGGCCCCAAGTAACATTACGAATAATATTCCTACGTTCAAGGATAAGGATAATATAACCAGAAAAATGCCTCTGTTTTTCCTGTTTCCAATTTCTGAAAGGTAAACTGTAAGTGCACATATACCGGCACCATAACCAATGCCTCCCAGGATTCTTGCTATGTAAATTGTGGTACAATGTTTTGCTAGTATTATTAATGTCCAGGAGAATATTTGAGGTATTGCGAGAAATAACAGTGTCCTTTTTCGACCTAATCTATCGATTATTAGTGGATTTAGTAAGTATCCTAACACAAAGCCTATTGTCAGAAGTGAGGCTATCCAATCACTTTGTTCTTTTGATACATTTAAGTATGAGTTTTCACTAGTCAAATAAGGCAATGCTGGAGAAGTCCATGCGGCACTGGAGCCATAACCCACTGCTGTTATCGATGCTGCAAATAAAATTAAAATTTTTAGAATTTTTAAATTGACAGAAAAAAAATGTTATTTTTATTACAAGATTATTAATTTCTATTACATTTATTGCAAGGAAGGATTTCAGAAGATTTCACAAGATTTCAATAAACAAAGTTTAATAAAAAGAATTATTTCGGATGTTATTAACTGTTATTGCTGTGAAATTTTCGGGATATCAATAGATTTTTAAGTTTTCCCCTTCGATTATATTGTTAAAATTATGCAAAAAGAACTAATTTTTTAACCCCTTGTGGTCACTCGGGGTCCATTTGACCCCAGGCGAAGTTTGAGGTCTAATATCTAAAATTTTCTTTAAAAAAAAATTTGTTTAGTGTTATATTTCATGTTAACGCTTAACTCTTTAATTTTACAAATTTCACCAAAACTGCTCACTTCAATCATCAAAATAAATATGGTTTTTACGACGGATCATTATAAATTGTTTTTTTCTTAAAAGTATACTATCTTGCAAGTACAAAACCAAAATATTTCCACTTTATCTCAAAAATTGAATTTTCTATGAATTTTTGTGAAAAACTTAAAATGAAAAATTTTTTCTTTGCATTTTTTCATAATCAAAAAAAAATTCAAAAAGTAAAAAAACTGTTGAAACTTACAGAATAGACCTTAATTAAACTAAGTTCGGTAGAAACTTAAAGTCGATATATTAAATAGAATGAGAATTGCAACTGTTTTTCCACGTGGGGTCCACCTGACCCCTTATGACCAACACGTTATTATTCGGAGGTGTGACCACAACGAGTTAAAAAGAAGTAACAAACACTAAGGATTTTTCCTTAGTCAAAAGCTTTTTCAGGTTTTATTGTGAATAAAAAAAATTCTATCAAAAGAAAAAAATTTTTAATTGTAATTATACATATAATGAAGATGAAAGTTAAAAAAGAATACTCACCTACAATGGCAGCAGCATATTGCAGTTTAACATTAATTTCTCCTCTCGGCTCCATATTTTTAAATTTTCAAAACATTTTCTGCTCTCTGTTATTTTCTGAGCACTGTATATTCTTTATGAAATAATGAACTTCTAAGTTATCTTATAATCCAACTTTGATTATCATCTTATCGAATTAACAAGACATCTTTACGTGTGAAATGTGAAGACTTATCTGCCGATTTTAATTAGAAATTTTAACGCTAACGTGAATATATAATGCCTTTGAGACTATCATTCAATTTAATCGATCTTTGTTTTTCCAATGTCTTGGAGCGTGACGAAGTTTATTAATGACTTTTTTTATACAATTTTCAGTAACCTGTTTTATTCAATAACTGGCTAAAAAACAATTACATTTCCTATACTTACGGCTTGATGAATAAGAAGAAATTCTAGGAATGTTCACGTCAATCACGTCTGGAACTACTCAAGTTGAGCGCTGAGGAAAAAGCAATGTCTTTCCTTGCGTTAATCAGTTTTGATAAAAATTTATAATTATTTTCAATGTTGTCCTATTCTGTGACATCTGTAATTATATTATATTGAAAATCTCTGAATTCCAAAACTTATTTTTAAATAAGGAATAGGATTTGGGTAAAAGGAGTGTTCCAGGATTTCGTAATTGATGTATAAGTATAGATATATAAATTGATTACTACATTAATTTTTTTTACAACTAGCAATTATGATCCACGCACTCTGCGCGCGATTAATTTCTCGTTTTTTCGCACCTTTTGCTAGTAGACAAAGTAATTGAGAATTTTTAATTCTTGATATATAAAAACTTTGTAATTCCGTGGCTAATTTCAGGAATCTGCACATAAGCTACATAAAATTCCTTAAAATGTCTTTATTATATCCTTCAAAATATGGCAAAATTCCTTTTTTCGTAAAATCACCTTGATTTTACGAAACCTTGACCTTATATTCCTTAATTTCATAAAATTACTCAAAGTTCCATGAAATCTCTTTAATCATTTAAAATTCCTGAAAATCCATTGAAATTCCATGAAATCTCTCAAAATTACTTAAAATCCCTTGAAAGTCCTTAAAATAATTTAATATCCTACTAAAAATCATAAAATATCTTATCTTACAAAAATTGTACATCCTCCATTTTGATAAATAATTATCAAAATGAATTAATTTTTGGTGTAAGAAGTACTATCTAATAGGACTACAATTGGGCCAATTTTTAGCCCGATCGGACAACTTTCATTTTCAAGGTGGGTACACTTGAGGAATTGTGCCCCATATATGTAATATTAAATATTAAATATTAAAAACTAATATAAAAAACGCAGGCAAAGTTTACTATTATAGTAATCTGTTTAATTTCTCAAATAATTTTCACTAATCTTATATATTTTCAAAATATTTTTTTGCTTCACTGATAATAATTTACTTTTTATTTCAAAATAATTATTTTTATGTCTTTATATTATTATTCCGTTCTCAATAGTAAAAGAGCGTATATAACGCGCAATAAACACTTTTGATAGGTACTACTGCCCATGCGTTGTGTTCGGCATCTAATTGGCTGCTATTCGCGCGCAGTTTAAAATGCTAAAAATAGTATTTGATATGCAATACGCACACGCAATTGATGTGACTATAGAGAGAAGATCGACTTTTCTAAACTATTGGGAACGCCTCTGGTTTGGATTTCTTTACTATTGGGAACTTCGAGTGTATTCACATAAATTAGCCAATCAGGTTTTCGACAACAATATGTTCGATATATTGGTAACACCACTTTTTTAAGAATTAATTAAATTTGTTTAAACAATCATCAATTGTTATTGAAGGACTAAATTTCGCAATTAAGTGACATTTGTCTATAATTTTTGGCCGATTCAATAGAAAAAACTTTATTTGTGTCATCATAAATACCTAATATGGCCAATTATTTATAAAATTTGTTTATAAAATAACAAATTATTTATTGTCTTTCATGAATTTAGTTAAAAATTGGTTTCTATCTATAAATGATTCATAATTATTGCGAATCAATTGACGAATCACTGTCAATCCCCATGAATCCATTTTCACTCACTTATTTGTTTATAACAAGTTCAATAAATTTTTAAACAATTGCTAAGCTATTGGAAAACTTTCCTGGATAGTTGCTTCATTGATTCTAGATATTTGGGATTGAATCCAAGTATTTCTCGAAACCCGGTACTCAAAAAACAAATTTTTTTTTTTTTCATTTTTGTTATTAAATAAAAAAAAACATTTTGTTTTCAAAACATGGATCGACAGTTTTGTGCAGAATTTTATACGCTTTAATTTAAAAAAAATCGGTTCCGGTCAAATCGGTTCCGTGATGCCTGCTGCGGGCTTAGCAAAAAATAGTAATAACATGGGACTCCGTGGAAGTTTCAATATTTTCTTTTTTTTAAATAATTTGTTATTAAATAGAGCTTCATATTCAATGATTAAAAAGGAAAAATTCGATAGAGAAGTTATAATTGTTTTAATTTGTTTAAACAAATTGTTTATATTTTCAACAAATTACGTTTATTGTAAAAAAGAAAAATGTCTATCGAAAGAGTGTCTATTCGACATTAACCAATAAAAAAATTATCAAAATGCATGCAGCGAATCGATAGAAAATAAATAATGACCGAATTCAGGCAAAAATGTTAATAACAATAACTATTGTAAAATTTCGAATTTCGCCAAACTGGAAATAGGTGGTTAGAAACCTAGAAATAGGTGGCTCACTTGACAGATTTTGACACACCTTTATTCTTTTCAGTCTTAAATAATTATGAACTTTCTTAGAAAGTCACATACATAAATGAAAGATATAGTCATTAATCAAAGAATATATAGAATATTGGTAAGTTTCATAAGAATACAAAAACATTTGATGCTTATATAGGATAACTTTATAAAACTAAAAACGACGTTTACAGCCACTAATGTTAAAAAAAAAATATTTTTCTGCCTTGAGTATTGCTTGAATCTCTTCCAACCTTTTCCCTTTAGTTTCAGGAGTCAGAATAAGTACAATATATGTCCCAATAGCGTAAAAAATAGCAAACAGAAGAAATATCACATGAAGACCCATAAATTCAATCAATCCCTGGAATCGAAATATTGCCAAAAAAGTTAGTACCATGTACAATATTTTTGAAATTGGTATAGCGAGACTTTTCACATCATTCGTAAATAATTCTCCCTGATAAAGATAGAAAAAATTCAAGCCACCAATCGTGAACATGATTTCATAAACGACCACCCCAAAAAGTGGAAACCACGTGATCCAAGATACATCTACGTTTAATTTTTCTAACAGAAAGAAAATGAACACAAATAAAAGTCCAATCGTACCAATAATTCCGGTGTAGAGAAGAATTAATTTTCTTTTGATTCGTTCCACCAATTGCGTGCTTAGAGAAGCTGCACATAATTGCATAACTGCTAAAATTATTGTGGATTTTTCGGCTTTTAAAAGAGATTGACTGTATGTGAAAATCTGCTGAGTAAATGAGTTCAAAATTATATCACCCGAAAATGCACTCATTGCTGCTAAAGCAATTAGTATGAGCATTGCCCTAAAGTTGTTTGGTAATGCTAATAATTTCCAAAATTTGGTTTCCTTAAAATTGTACTTCTTTGACATGGGTTCCTCAATTTTTCTTTCCAGTGTCACTCTTACGTCGATTACCATTTCTTCAGTTTTTCTCTCTTCCCTTTTCACTGCTCCTCTTCCTAATTTTTCCACCCCTTCGTCAATTTCCTTAACTTTTGCATTTTCTACAGTTGCTTTTTCTCTTCTCATTTTCTCCTCAACTTCATTGTTCTTTTCCAGAAAAAAAGAAGAATCAGGCATGAAGGAGAAAGCAAAAATGAATACAATTGGCATAATGAGAAGACAAATATTCATATAAAAATATGAAAGATAAGCTCCTAGAAATTTTGTGTACAAATTACCTACATATTGCGACAATAAATTAAATTCTAGAAATATCCCGCGGTTCTTTCTGTTACCGATTTCCGACAAGTAAATACTTGTTGCACAGATTCCCCCACCATAACCAATGCCACCTACAATTCTTGCAATGCATAACATGATATAATTATTTGCAAGTGTGATTAAAAGCCAGGCGAGTATTTGAGGTATTGCAAATATTAATAAAGTCAATTTTCGATTCACTCGATCAATTATAAAAGGATTTACTAGGTATCCTAGGATAAATCCAATAGGGAGAAAAGATGCTATCCAATCACTTTCTTCGCTTGATATTGGTAAAGAGGATTTTTCACTAGTTAGGTATGATAACGCTGGTGATGTCCAGGATGTAAAACAGCCAAATCCTAGGGTTGTTATGCAAGCTGTGGGCAGAATTAATGTTTATTAGACTTTTTCCATTTTTTCGTCCCTGAATTATTAAAATTTTTATGTTTAAATTTGAAAGATTGGAATTTGTGTTTTTCTGGAAATTTTAAAGCGTTCTAAAATTTTCAAAGAATTTATTTCAAAAATTTAAGGAATTTCGAAAACTTTAAAAAAAATTTTAAGAGATTTCAAGAATTTTATAGAATTTTTAAATATGTAAATTATAACAATTTCAAAGATTTAACAAATCGTGAGACATTTAAAATATTTCATGGCAATTAAAAAGATTGCAAAGAGTTGAAGAGATTGATAAGACTTCAAACAATTTCAAATGCAAATATTTTGAATAGGATTATTTACCATATGAGTAAATTTAAATAACCCTGATGTTATTTTATCACAATTTATTTCAATAAGTAAAAATTTAAAGAAAAAAACCGGATTATCTGCTCGTATGGTAAGTAACACATTTCGAGAAACATAAAAAAGATTTAAAAGATTTTATAAAATTTTTATGTAAAAAAAAAATAATTTTTATAAAGAGATTTTTAAAATTGAATAAGATTTTGTGAGCATTTAAGATATTTTAAACAATTTCTAGATTAAAATCGCTTATAAATAGAAAATTATATAGACATTTATTATATAACTCACCTGTAATTCCAGCAACGCATTGAAGCATTAACTGATTTTCACGTTTCGCAGTCAAAGTAATCGATTTGTTAAAAATCATTTTAAAAAATGTGAGATTCTTTAAAATTTTCAAGAAATGAATAACCTTCACAATATTTTATAATTCATTTCACAACTGTCTTTACTCTTTACGGCCTCTTCAAATTCTTTGCATTAAAGATCATCCTTCTTTAATGGTATGAATTATTATACTAAAGTGAGCACCTAAGCACGTGATACGTTTTTTATCGCACTTATTTTATCAGTGAGTCCAAAGCATGCCAGACAGATTACCTTATATGTACGCGGGAAAATAAATTCTCTTAAATTAACTAAACGCGTTTACTTGATTCAAAAATTAATTAATTCTTTTTTCTGTGAGTAAATCGTGTAAACATACAAATTATTGTTAGCATACTTACGAAACTTTAAAATTCTTGAAATCATGAATTAGTATATATTTAATAGCAAAGATTGATATTTTATGTATTATGAATGCAGAATAATAAAAGTTGATAATGATATTATCCAATAATATAAAAGCATTTACAAAAATTACTATAGCTTGAGTTACATATGTTAATAGAAATATTCTACAAATTAACATAGACGCTAATAAAAATTGTAAGCTTCAGTTGAGGAAATTGTAAGTCACTAAGTATATACACTGTAAAAAAATATTTGTAAAAGTACAACGCGTTATAACTTTACATATCAAAGTTGATTGATAATGCAATGATACACCTAAATAAAAATTATACCTCAATAAAAATTCTATAAACAGTTATGTTATATCTATCATCATTAAAATCGCCTGCTAAACAAAACGTAAAAAGTTTTTGAGGAGTAGTTTTTACATAACAATGATTTATTAATATAAGAACAAGTGCAATCGTTAACAAAAAATCTGCCCGCTTCGCGGGCACATTCTCATCGCGCGCTTCGCGCGCGGCTCGCTTCGCTCGCAAAAATGAGCGCGCCTACGGCGCGCGGGGGGTCGAATATAGTTCGATCGTCGCGCTTCGCGCTCCGAAAATATTTACACGTCGCGCTTCGCGCTCCGTGTTGCGCGCTTCGCGCGCTTGTGCCCTGCAGGAGGCTTGCACTTTACAGGACGCTCGTACCTACATGTTTTTTTTTAAATTACTTTAAATTTAAATTTAATTAAATTAAATTTAAATGAAATTAAATTAAAGCATTGAATGTAAAAGAAAACTAATTTACTTAAGGTTCTATCGACCTTAAGGAGCACATTCTCATCAGGGCACTCGCGCTTCGCGCTCGATATTTGATTTAAACCTCGCGCTCGGCTCTGTTTAACAATATTTTTCATGATTAAAACGAAAACTACTCATCCTATTGAAAAGTGGCCAAAAGATAACTTGTAGATCTTTCTAAGACCAATAATTATGTTTCTTATCATTTTCTCTGCATCTCGCGTCATTTGGCTCAAAATTTGAATTTTCGATTTTTTAAGGAAATTCAAAAAGTTGTTATGCCTATCCTATAGGGCGTTCAAAAAGAAACATTTTTCATCTTTAGACTTTTTTTCATACCGTGCGTTGTTTGGCTTCTAATTTAAGTTTTCTTTCATTTTTTTGGATTTTCAAAATGTTATAAGTCTTTCAATTTTTTTTTTATCCAAAAAAGTCATTAGGAAGAATTGTTCGAATTTTTGAGTACTACGAATATCCGTGCATAGAATTTTTAAATTAAAAAAAAAAGTGGTATCAAAAATTTTCAAAATGGTCCAACTTTTTGAATTTTTATCCAAAATGGCTGGCCAACGAACTTGACCTTCATTTTAGGACACTCAAAGAGTATACCAAAGGCCAATCCAATCGGTCAATTCTTTCGAAAGTTATCGTGCTCACAAACTAAAAATCTACAGACAGACAGACAGACACACAGACAGACAGACAGACAGACAGACAGACAGACACACAGACAGACAGACACATTCGTAAAAACATGTTTTTCGGGTTCAGGGGGTCCCAAAACGTGGACATTTGACAAAAACTGGGGGGGTCAAATTTTACACAAATCTAATACCTTCTCTGATGAGAATGTAAAAACTAGGGGTGCCATTGTGAGCACATTCTCATCATACTTCGCGCGCTTGCATTCACTTACCAACCTTCATCGCTGCTATATACTTTTATTTAAATTTCTTTATTTTCAAATGAAGAAGAAAACTAATTTACTTAAGGTTCTATCGACCTTAAGGAACACATTCTCATCAGTGCACATGCGCTTCGCGCTCGATATTTAAACCTTCTTTAAAAATATAAAATTCAAATTTTTAGCCAAGTAACGCGTATCACGTTATTTGGCTAAAAATGTTAAATTTTAGAATTTTTCAAGAAAATTCAAAAAGTAGTTATACCAGTCTTAAAGGGCGTTCAAAAAGGAACATTTTTCATCTTTTAACTTTTTTTCATAGCGTGTGTTATTTAGCTTAAAATTTTAATTTTCTTTATTTTTTTTTGAATTTTCAAAATGTTATAAGTCTGACAATTTTTGTTTTATCGAAAAAAGTCATAATGATAAATTGTTCGACTATTTAAGTACTACGAATATCCTTAAACAGAATTTGTAAATTAAAAAAAAAATTTTTTCAAAAATTTTAAAAATAATCCAAATTTTTTAATTTTTATCAAAAATGGCTGGCTAACGAACTTGACCTTCATTTTAGGACACTAAAAGAGTATACCAAAGGCCAATCAAATCGATCAATTCTTTCAAAAGTTATCGTGCTCACAAGAAAAAATCTACAGACAGACAGACAGACAGACAGACAGACAGACAGACACATTGGTAAAAACATGTTTTTCGGGTTCAGGGGGTCACAAAACGTCGACATTTGACAAAAAATGGGGGGGTCAAATTTTACACAAAACTAATACATTCTCTGATGAGAATGTAATTAGTTATATTATAATATTATTGATTGTCCAACCCAAATATGTATTTTAATCCATTACTTACAGAAATGTTATATTAATAAATATATTTTTTATTTATTGACAATATTAAAGGGGTTTATGACACATAATTTAGGGGTTGTTTCAAATAACACTGATAATCCATAATAGAATATAATATCAAAACAAGATATTTGCAGCAACAAAGGGTAATTTTTTTTTGCAACTCAAGCTAGTATTGTAATACAGAATCAATTAGAAAAATTTTGTGTAAAAACAAGAAAGAAAATATAATGATACCTCTTAAAACTGTAAAAGAGTCAAAAATATAGAAGGGGTGATTTCAACCCCTAAATATGAACGATTTCCCAAAAAATTATTTTTTTTTTTATAGTCTGGGATCCTCTTTTCGCCTGCAAAGTTACAAAAAAATTGACGTCGGACACCAACCTAACTCCCCTTGTCAGTACAAAAAAATTTGCAATAGTAAATCTTACCTAATCTTTTCGAGTAAATCAAATATATTTTGCTTTAATCCGTTAAAAACTATAATTTACAATTTCAATTTGTAGAAAAAAAGGCAAGGTATGTATGAAAGGTATAATTTCTATAAACATATAGAGTTGTGTATGATAACTATAAAATTTTTACAATATAATGATAAAACTTATCAAGATCTACAAAAAATTTCGACACCACTTTTCCTTCTTTGCCTCCTTCCCAAAAGCAAAATTTCCTGAATTTCCTCGAGACTCTTCCCTCTTGTTTCAGGCGCCAGATAAAAAACAGTTCCTGTTCCAATGACACAGCAAAAAGCAAAAAGAAAAAAAATGCCAGAGATGCCAACAGCTTGAAGAACGACTCGAAATTGTAATTTCACCAAAAATGCTACGATATCATAAACTATATTTGTCAAAGTTACTCCCACACCTGCGATATCAGGTGAAAATAATTCTCCTGAATAAATGTATGCCATGCTTCCAATTCCAACATTTCCCACCATTTCATAAATCGTTATTCCACAAAGAGGAATCCAGCTAAAGAAAGACACATCCATCTTCATGTTATACTTCATTAAAAAAAAAATGCAGACAATTCCTTGAACTATGGTGGCTAAAATTCCACAACTTAGGAATAAAATTCTCCTGTCAACTCTTTCAATAATTTGAGTAGAAAAGACTAAAGAGATTATTTTCATGCTTGCCATCACTAAAGTTGCATATTGAGCTGATAAAGATGAGTCACTGTAATCAAAAATCTCCTGAGTGAAAGCCACGACAGCTGCATGACCAGAAAGAACCTCTGTTATGTAAATTAAGCTGACTATTATTAAAGCTTTTCGATTGCTCCTGCTGGTGAACAATTTTTGTAATATTCCTAAATAGGTGAGAGGCTCCGAAATTGATTTTAATTCGAGCTTTTCTTCAGTTTCTTCTGGGTTTGAGTTGACAATTAGCTTCATCTCAAATTCTTTCGGCTTCTTTTTCTTGTTCTCTTCCGATAACTTCTTTCTCTCCCTTTCCAAAAAGTGTGAAGAGTCCGGCATGAAGGAAAATGTGGCGACAAAAATTAAAGGTAAAAGAAGAAGAACGAGGTTCATTTTATTGTATGGAAGATAAGCTCCGAGTAACAAGGCAAAAAAGATTCCGATATTTAGTGAAAGCTTAACAATGGCAAGAAATATGCCTCTGGTATTTTGGTCACCGATTTCTCCGAGGTAAAGAACTGCTGCACACAATCCAGCACCATATCCAATTCCAATTATTGCCCTTGATATGAAGAGGACGAGCCAATTTCTCGCAAAAATTATTAAAATGCAGGCTGTTATTTGGGGGATAGACACTATAAGCAATGTCCTTTTTCTTCCTATTTTATCTACAATTAAAGCATTCAATATATATCCGAAAACCATTCCCACATTCACGATTGATGCTATCCATGAAGCTTGACTTTCAGAAACCGGAAACTCAGATTTCTTGCTGGTTAGGTAAGGTAGAGAGGGGGAAGTCCATGAGGTGATGCAACCATATCCAATCACAGAGAGGGAGGCTAAGAAAGAAAATTTCAAAAGATTTAGAAGATTTTAAGAAAATTTTCTAACAAGCAGATTCACAAAAAAAAAACTCACCACTCATTGCAGCAAAATATTGCAAAAGCTGATGTTTCCTTTCGTCCTTCATCTTTTTATTATTTCCCTTTCTTCACTAATGTCAATGTTTAACTAAGCTAAATGACTCGAATTATTAAATCCAGCATTAATTGTAATTATTTAACTTTCATAATAATTTTTTTTTAGAATAGAAATCTCGGTTTGCTTAAAATTTCTCCTTTTATTTAAAAAATGCTAGTAATATATTCTAAATTATAATATATTATAATTGTAGTAATTCTTCTAAATTTTTTTGAGTCTTTCACCTCTGAATTTGATTCACACACTGAATAAATGTAACAAGATTGTGAAGTAGACTTAATTAAAAAGTATACAAACATGATAACTTCTTTGTTTACTCTGTTATTTAGTATCATAAATAATTTCATAACTTTTCGATAAGAATTTACAATCATTTCATCATCTTTTTTTTTTATTTTTCACATTTCTTGAGATCTGAAGCAATACAAAAAAAATATTTTTCCTTTTAAGAAAAACTGGAGAACTTTTGAGTTAGTATTTATTCGATTAATTTACGAAATTGTAGCTCGTCTTCATTGTATATATTATACATTCATGCTTAAAACACTTGAAACAATAAAATAAAATAATATGGACAAGGAAAAGAAAGAAATAGCACATTACAAAATCATTATTTCAAGATTGTTTAATCATTTTCAAAAACGAATACAAAAATATTTTCTTCTAAACTTAAGGAAGTTCTACCGGTACATAGCTAGTCAGAACAAAAAATTTCGTGAACTTGACTCACGAGGTGGTTGATGTGGCAACACCGCCTCACTTTTTTTAGTGTGAGTGTACGTAGACGCACACATACATCTTTAACCTCTACTAACGTATACACGGGTGCGGTGTTGCCAAGTCTACTCAACATCATGGTTTTTGTAACATTTATTTACATTTTCATTAATTTACAAGTACCCTTCTGACAATATTATAAGCTAAAAATGTTTTTTATATATTTTTCTCACTATTATAAAAGATTTCATCGATATTTAACGGTTAATAAATGTGTGGTGGGTAATTGAATGCAATGAAAAGGTAGTTTTCCATAAGAGTACATGCTAAATGACGGAAAATATTTATTAAAATATCTTAGCTCCTAGATACCCCGGAATCTTAAAAATTTGACTGATTATTTTTTAAGCATTTAACTAACTATGTTTCAAGTTTCATCCTTTTCTGACCGTTAATTCGTTTTACGGTAGAACCTCCTTAAACTTTTAATTTTTTGCCACCTCGCAACAAATTTTGAATCTCCTCACTACTCTTTCCCTTAGTTTCTGGTGAGATCCAGTAAGTTAAGCAAGATCCAATAATGCAAGAAATTCCAAATCCCCAAAATAATGTGTAAATACCAACAGCATCAATTACCATTTGGAAGTGGAACTTAATAAAAAAAGTGATACTCTCATAAGCAATATTGGTACAAGTAACACCAGCCCCTTTAACATCATTTGAAAAAAGTTCACCCTGATAAACATAGTACAAACTACTAAGTCCAAGACTTCCCACGATTTCGTACATTGAGACACCAAAAAGGGGCAACCACGATATAAAAGAAACACTAACTTTTAGATATATCTTCAAGAAAAAAAATAAACCGACAAGTCCTTGAGCCAAACCAGCCAATATTCCAGTTGAAAGAAACAAAACTCTTCTACTGAATCTTTCAACAACAAAAGTGGAAATCAAAGAAGCACCTATTTTTAAAGCTGCCAAAACTAAAGCTGCATACTCAGCTTTTAGGGAAGCACCACTATATTCAAAAATCTTCTGCGTATATGAAACAATCGCCATGTGACCTGAAAATATATCTGTCAAAGAAGCAACTAAGATTATCAAGAGAGCCTTTTGATTGTTTTTCAGAACAAAAAGCCTCCACCAAATATTTTTTTGTTGTTTATCATCTTTAGGATCTTCAGTCTTATTGTTTAAGAGGGTTGTATTTTCTTCCAATGTATCTTGTTTATTATAAGCTATTGTTTCTTTAAAATCTTCCTTCGCATTTTCTGTACCTTCATTTAGATGGCACATTGTGTTTTCGTTTAAGAAATCAATTGTGCTTTCTTCAAGAATATCCACTGTGGTTTCGTTTACAACTACTATTGTATTTTCTTTAAGAAGAAGGACTGTGGTTTCTTTTAGAACATCTTGACTGTTTTCTGTTGGAACTTCCACTGTGTTTTCTTTTATACCATCCAACGTGCTTTCTTTTACAACATCTATTTTGTTTTCTTCTAGAACATCCACTTTGTTTTCCTTTAGTAAAAGTTTAACATCACCTTCTTTATAAACCTGAACCCTCTTTCCCTTTACATCTTCTTCAACATCCACATCTTCCAAAATTTCTTCAAATTGATTACTGTCTGGCATATAGGAAAATGAGATAATAAAGATGATGGGTATTCCCAAAAGAGCCAGATTCATAACATTGTAAGATAGAAAGGCTCCAAAGAACATGGTGATAAAGATACCAATGTTGATTGACAATTTTATGAGGGTAAGAAATATGCCTCTAGTGTTTTCATCTCCAATTTCTGATAGGTATACAGCAGTCGCACATAATCCACTACCATATCCAATTCCTCCAATAATTCTTGAAAAGCATAGGATGTACCAATTCCTCCCAAGATAAATTAGAATCCAGGATAAAACTTGAGGCATAACAAGATATTGAAGTGTCCTTTTTCGACCCAGCTTATCGATTAAAAAAGTATTTACAAGATATCCTGTAATTGTTCCACAGCCACTGAGGGATGCTATCCAGGCTCCCTGAATGGCTGATACTGGAAACTCTGATGCTGGACTTGTTAAATGTGGAAGTGCTGGAGACGTCCATGAAATAATTATTCCAAATCCGACTGTTGTGATAGATGCTGTGAAGAAATGATTTTTTTTAGCATTTCTTAATATGTTATTTGTAAAAAAATAAAAACAACAAAAAGTTTTGTGTTTTTCATTATTTTTTCTTGTAAATCGTGATTATTATTTAATTTTTAAGTTTCTGAAAGTTTTCATTGCGTATTTGCTGCTTGTTGCTTATGTTCTGTTTTTTGCTGTTTAGTGTTCACTATTTACTGTTTATTGTTTTTTGTTTGTTTTCTTCTTCGCTGTTTGTTTTTCGCTATTTATAATTCATTTTTTGTTGTATATTGCTCGCTGTTTATTGTCTCTTCAAGAAGTGCTGCTTATTAATAAATAATTAATTTCTTTATGTATGTATATTTGAAAAATTTTCAAAGCCACCTAAAGAATAAATATTTCTTTAAAAATTAAATTTACTCACCACTGACAGCAGCTGCATATTTCAAACACAGACTCCTTTTCCGTATATGCTTAACACGTTTACCTGTACGACCAATTTTGTTTTCTAAACTTTCGATATTCAAACGTGAACACCCCTCCATTGTATTTGTTTATGTATTTATCTCTTTTTTTTATCTTTGTTGCAGTTACTATAATTACAATCCTCTACCGAGGGTTGTTAACTTATGAAGAAAATATTGAGTAAGTTCATCACCATAAAGCCGGTTGAACTGGTTTTACATATTTTAAAGTCACATTTCCAGATCACATCTGTTCTTTGTTATTTTTTGTTGTTGATTATTATTTGTTCTGCATTCAAGTTTATCACACAACTTAGCTTTATCAATTTTTAAATATCAAACCATTCCTTTGAATCTTGCAAACTTGGGTTCAATATTAACGAGAATGCGAATAATTCTGAGTTTTCCGATGAACCTTATCACCATCCTGATTAGAATCTATGATATCTATTTTTACATTCTCATCAAATCAGAAGGTATTGTTTCCTTTTCAGAAATGGGTGTCAGATAAACATATATGAATGATAAATTAGATTTGCTTAGTCATCTACATTCTTTTTGCATCTTTTTTTTTTCCTCTATCCTTTCTTTTACAGATTGATAATCTGCAATCATTATCAAAATAATAAGTTACCGACACTTCCGTCACGTCTCGCGTCGTCCACATTAATTAATAATTCTATACAGGGTCGATCTTAGCTTCTGTGGCGCCCCTGTGCGAAATTTTGATATAAAAATAGAAGTATTATAGAAATAGAAGTATTATAAAACTATAAAAAATCGTGGTAAAAATCGAGGCGCCTCTAATTCTTTGGCGCCCCTGTGCGGCGCACAATCTCGCCCCCCCCCCCCCTAAGACCGGCCCTGAGTCTATAAACAAATTGCATACTTGACCTACATGATCGATCCCAATTCCTGTGCAAGTTCTGCTTTTTAATTCTATATCTACATTTCGTCAGAAAAACAAGATTCATTTAGAAATACGACTATTGTAAAATACTTTTCATAGAGCGATAACCATTGTCGCTTCTTCATAAAAAATTCGAAGACCATAATCATGTCAATAGCTAAATAAAGAGATCTTAATTCTGATTGGTCCTTCCTATTCTAGCAAAGAAAGAATCAGTCTATAAATATCCATGGGCGGATCCAGGGAGGGCATGGCTTCTTGAACCCCCCCCCCAAAAAAAAAAAGCCCAGATTTGAAATTTTCACGCAGCTTGTAAATACAAAAACTTGGTTCCTATTTAAACATTTGGTAATAATGTTTATACAGGGTGTTTTGCGAGCTCTGTCGTTCCTTGAAACTACAAATAAGATGAAGATGGAAACGAACAAACGAGATCTCATTAATACCTTTTTACAAACACACACAATCTCACAATAAATCATGCATTTTACAACATTTTCTTATGGGAATTTTCGACTTAGTTTTTGTACTAGTATTTGTAGTTTCAAGGAACGACAGAGCTCGCGAAACATCCTGTATAATTAATAAATAAAGTATTTAAATAATTTATAATAAAATAATATAATATTTAATTATTATTAACCTCCTACTTTGAGAATGGAGGGGGAAGGGTAATTATTTCGTGCACCCCCCCAAAGCCTTTGTCTGAATTCACCCCTGTAAATATCGCAGTTTTATATCAAAAAACCACTTTCAATCAGAAACTTAGAGAGAGTAAGTTACATATCAACAAGAAAATCATCATCAAGAAGAACATCGAAACTCTAACTCCGTACCAAACCCACCTGGGTAAAATGGTTCTCAAAATGTATTTAAAATGTAAAATGCAAAATAGGTTTACAAAATCTATTTAAAATGGAAAAAAGAAAATGGTTTTCTGTCTTCTATTTAAAATGAAAAATTCAAAATGCATATTTGAAATAGGTTAGTAAAAAATGCAAAATGGATTTTTATTATTTTTAAATGAAGTCAATTATAAATTATAATTACGTAAAATTTCTTAAAGAATAATTATTATTCCTTGCGCAATAAGGCATATACATGTCTTCGACTTTACACCGTTAAACACCAATTTTCTGAGTTCTAAATATCAAATTTTGATTTCTTTTACGCAACTAATTTTTTTGCTTTGCTTTCTCATAATTTTATTGTAAATTATTACTATTAAAGGAATTTTTGTTATACATTTGAGTCACTTTTGTTAAAAAATAATTACATATTTTTGATTGCAATCTACTCAAAAACTTCAGAACTTTATACTTATCGACGTAAAACAGACAAAAGCAAACTTTATGAGTCAAAAACTAATATTTTGGTTCTTTTCGATCTACAGAATCAGAATTTATGCATTAAAACAGAAACCCCCCAGAATTTTTTTTGTTGGCCTGAGATTATCTAACTTATCCAGGGAAGAACAAAAAAAAATGGAAAATGGTATTTTAAGTATAAAATAGGTTGAAAATCTATTTAAGATGGAAAATGCAAAATAGGTTTGTTCTTTCTACTTAAAATATAAAATAGACAATGGCATTTTGCATTTCAAATAGTTACCCAGCTCTGCAAACACAAGTGTTCAAGAAAACTCTTCCAAGTCCAGTGATGTGACACTGCTGAACTTCATAATAATAATAGTAGCAGAAGTGATGGGAAGTAACTAGTTAAAAGTAACTAGTTACTTTAATTAGTAACTTTTTTTGGTAACGATGATGGTAACGAAGTTACTTTTGTTAATAGTTAATGCATTGGTAACTAGTTACATTTTTTCGGTAACAGTAACGATAAAAATCGTTACTTTTCTCGTTACTTTTGAGATACAGTACAGAATTTTTTTATTACGATACAATTGTTGATCTTGACGAAGGAGAGCAAAGCCTTAAAACTGAATATGTATCCAACAATGATAAAACTAACAATTTCTTCATGTTTAAACTGAAGAAAAAAAAATAACTCGAAAATGGGCTCTGAAGAGCTACGAGCATTCATTGAATCGTGTGATGAAAAAGTTTCAATGCTGAGCAGTTTTCCAACGGTAAAAAAATTGTTCATCAAATTCAATACCACTATGCCAAGCAGCGAATCGTGCGAAAGATTGTTCATTACAGCAGAAATCATACTGAACTCGAGAAGGGGGAGATTGAACGACGAAAATTTTCAACAATTAGTAATGTTAAAAATAAAAAAAGAATATAGATAGAAATAAGCTATGATTATTATTTTCCTTACTATATATTTCTAATATTTCTAAATATAAATATAAATATAATATAAAAGTAACGAAAAAAGTAACAATAGTTACTTTTTTTTGAAAAAGTAAATAAGTAATAATTATATTTAAAAATGGTAACGGTAACGGTAACTAATTACTTTTTTTCGTGATGTAACGGAAACGGTAACTAGTTCCTTTTAAAAAGCAACTTACGCATCACTGCATGAGTACCAGTAACCTAATTCAATGACATTAGTCGAATTTTGTAAACTTTATTTTTAAGAAACACTACAGTAATTATGATCCGTGCGCTCTGCGCGCGATTTATTTCTCGTTTTTGCACAATGCACACCTTTTGTTAGTAGAAAAAATAATTGAGAATTATTTCAGGAATTTCCATAAGTTTCATAAAATTCATTAAAATGCCTTTATTATCTTTCAAAGTTTGGTGAAATTTCTTTAAATTTCGCAAATTCACTTTATATTCCTTAAAATTACTGAAAGTCCTATGAACTCTGATTAAAACTCTTAAAATTCCTAAAAATCCACTAAAATTTCGTAAAATCCTTTAAAAGTCCTCGAAATAATAAGTTAATATCCCGTAAAATCCCTTGAATCCCTTCTTTAAAATTACTTGTGTAATACCCCATACAATATCTTAAAATGCCTTTAACATCCTTCAAAATCTCGTGAAATTCTTTTAAATTTAGTAAAATCACTTGATATTCCTTGATATTCTTTGATGTTCCATAAAATTCCTTAAAATTCCACAACTTCTCCATATAACCCTTAAAATTACTAAAAATCCAATGAAATCTTATGAAATTTCGTTAAATTCTTTAAAATTCTTGAAAATTTTTGAAAATCCAATATATCACCAAATCCTTTAAAATTTCTGGAATTAAATGTCCTTAAAATTACTTAATATCTCATAAAATACCTTAAAGGCACTTAAAATTACTTAGAATCTCCCAAGATGTCATCAAATCCCATAAAATTACTTAAAATCCCATGAAATCTTAAGAAATCCCTTGAAATTCCTGAAAATCCAATGAAATCTCGTAAATCCCTTAAAATCCATTAAGTCGTTAAAATAATTTAATATCCTATCAAATATCGTTAAATCTCTGAAAATTATTTAAAATTTCATGCAATTTCGTAAAATCTTTTAAAATTTCGTAAAATTTTTCAAAGTACCGTGAAATCACTTAAAATTACTTTATAATTACATAAAACCTGAATAAATTTCGTAAAACTCCTTTAAATTCTTTAATATTATTCAAAATTCCGCATGAAATCTCATTAAATCTCTTAAAATATCTAAAAATCCAATGAAACTTTTTTGGTTGCAATTGTTTTTACAACGAAAATAATCTGAAGATAGTTTTAAAATTCGGCCTATTCACACAATTCGCGCAGTTTCTATACTAATCAGGTTTTCGACAACAATGTGTTCGATATATTGGTAACATCACTTCTTTAAGATAGGAAATATTGTCATTATTCAATTCATATGTATAATTATTATAGGTAAATTGATATGTTAGTTATTTTTATCCCTGTTGTAAAACCCAGTTAGAATCAGAAACTCAGAGAGTCAGTTACACATCAACAAGAAAATCATCATCGCAAGCAAGGCCGGCGGAGCACTAATTGTCTGTCTTTATTGCTCATTAAGAGTTCGTAAATGTAAACAAATGAGAGCAAGCGAGATGAAAGCATATGGAAAACAATTGAAGGTTTCCCATATGCTTTCATCTCGCTTGCTCTCATTTGTTTACATTTACGAACTCTTAATGAGCAATAAAGATAGAAAACCAATGAAGAAGAACATCGAAACTCTAACTCGGACCAAACACAATAGTCAATCTTCAAGTGTTCAAGAAAACTCTTCCAAAGTTCAGTGACGTGACTCCACTGAACATCATAATAATAATAGTACCAGTGACCTAATTCAATGACATTATTCGAATTTTGTAAACTTTATTTTTATAAGAAACAAGTATTGTCATTATATTGAATTCATGTGTATAATTATGATAGGTAATTGATAGTTATCCTCATCCCTGCATTATAAAACCCTGTTGTAAATGCATGTGAGTCTTCCAATTATGAATCATGATTCTTTTTAACAATTGTTCAAAGTTCCCATAAGAATTTGTCATCACCCCTTCTCTTCATTCGACCTTCGAGAAAAATCTTAAGATTGGAACACATAAATTTTCTTATACCATTATTCCACTTTCCCAGGCCCGAACGTGCCAAGATGGGCCTTATTAAAATGTAAAATAAACACCACTAGCCCGTGACGTATCCAACAAAAATTCATGTTGTGAATCAGCTACTGACCAAAGAACGCAGAAGCAGACTTTCATCCAGTGAAACCAAGTGAAACAGTGTCATGGTTGGTTCGATCTCTTGTCGATAGGAGACGTACAAATTTACTTCTTAAATCATCACGTGGAACAATCTGTTGAAAAAATGTGTACATAAACATAAATTATTTAAAAAAATTTATTTTTGTTTTAAATTTACTTATAAATAAATTAAACCTTATGAAATGTGAAGTGGCATTGAAAAATAAAACTCTGATCTACTGCAGTGCATATAAAATCCTTTGTTATTTAAAAAGGGATTAAAAAAAACGATTTTGTGAATGGATTTACGGTTGTCGACAATTGGAATACCAACTGAAAGTGAAGAATTAAAATCTCGGGAAAAGTGAAATGAAAATACACTAATATAAAAAAATATAAAAATATAATATAAATAAATAAAGAAAATTGTTTAAAATTTATAAAAGATGTCTTGTAATACAAAAAAGGAGGCAGAGAATGACCTGATTCTTTATATGGATGAATTCTCAACTGACAGCAAAAAGGATCAAAATCATCGGACTCACAAAAACTCGTCGGAACGTCTCTTGGAAACCGATAATACAGGCAATCCGAAGCCCACCTACGGCCCTGAGATCGATGACCTTGAACCGGATGAGAAGCCTCTCGATGTCGAATCCGACGACAAAGGCATTGATGACGGGTTTTTGCCCGAAAGACCGAAAAATAAACCCCCTGGAAATTTTCCCAAAATCCCTAAAATTCCACGACCAACGGATCCGGAATTTCCATCTGGATTTGTGGTAATTTAATTTTTAAATCTTGAGTTATTTAGTCCCTAAAATACTCTATTCTGGCACTAAAAATATTAGTAATTTGATTTTTTTATTCTTTCTCTATCAGAAAACAAGAATAGAATTTAAATTATTTGAATTTCCCGCGTTTTAAGCGTTCTAGCCAATCAGAAGATATCTGTTATTTATTTATTTATTAATTTATTTACAAACATTTTTGAATATGTAGTTTAAAAAAAAATAATTTTGAGACAGGAATCGAACCCTTTCTCAAAGGTAGCTCAAAATGTATAAAATAAATAAAAGGATTATATTAAATACAAAATATAGCTGGAAATTTTCATGTACCCTTGTTTAATTTAAAAATTCAAATTACATCCCGCGCATGCGCGTTACGTTTGTATTGAACTGATTGAACCGATTGAACTTAAATGAGAAATGTCAGGTAACCAGGTTAGTATCTAAATCAATTAATTTCTCTTTAATAAGAGATCAATTAAAATCTCTTAAATTATATTCCATTTCGATAATAAATTACGTTATATTTAAATATTTACGTTTAAACACATTTATTTTTAGTATTCATATCTGAAAGTGAATCATCTTCTGATTGGCTAGAGCCAATATGTATCTCTTTCTTACGCTGCAAATTTAATTCTCAAAATTTATTTTTCATTATCTGATGAACTTAAAAAATCTTCTTTTGTATTTATCATATTAAAATAACACAGGCACACAAAAAAAAGTGGTCTGTACCAAGAACCGGACCTATATATTCGTATGTATTTTGACGCGCTGAATCCGAATCCGGAGTCCGTTTTGTTCCATCACGTCAAATTTAAGGGCATTTGAAGGTCAAATCGACAAAAAAATAGTCAAATTGATTCAAATTAATATTTCTATATATTTTTGGGGTTGTTGAATCCAAATCCGATGTCCGTTTGATCCGAAAAGGTCAAATTGAAGGTCATTTTGAAAGTTAAATGTTAAAAAAAATTTTAAATGTTAAAAAAAAGTTGGATGCATACGTAAAATTTCCCGTTCTTTCAGAATCTGCAGTCAAAAATTCACTTTTAGCAGAATAAACACATTTAACCTTGAAATGACCTTCAATTTGACACTGTCGGATAAAACGGACATCGGATTTAGATTCAACGACCCCAAAAATATATAGGAATAATAATTTGAATCGATTTGACCATTTTTCCAGGATTTTACCTTGAAATGACCTTCAACCTGACCTGATGGAGACAAACGGACACCGGATTCGGATTCAGCGCGTCAAAATACATACGAATATATAGGTCCAGTTCTTGGTACAGACCACTTTTTTTTGTGTGCCTGTATAATTAAAAAAGTTTCTAGAAATTTAAAACTTGATTAAAATAAAAAATGTTTCCATACACAAATTTAATTTATAATCAAATACAATTTAATTTAAGGATGTTGGATCCAGTTCTTGGATCCAATAATCTTAATTTTAAATATACAAATATATAGCTAACTAAATATTAAAATTACGATATTACATTGAATTATTTTTAGCCGGGGGTAAATCGAACTCCAGATGTGAATGTCTACCAACAAAAAAAAACTATAGCCCAAGGAATGATGGACCTGGCTTTAATTTCTGCAAATGCAAATCAATTTCGATATGTTCTTCAAACCAGTGGAAAACATGCCTTTTATTATCCATCCTTAGCTATGATTGGAATGAGTCTAATTTTACAAGTTGCTGTTGGAATTGGCCTTATTTGGAACAGTCGATACAATGTAAAAGTCGATACACAAATGTGCAAAGCTAACACGGCCAATAACTGGACTATTATTGGTGTCTTTTTTGTGACTGTTCTTAACGTTTTTATCTCTTCCTTTGGTGTTGTAGAAGCTTCTGAAACTGTTTTTACAAACACATGATTAATAATAATGACATAAAAATGAAGGCGAAAAGTTAAAATAATTTTGTAACTTAATAATAAACTATAACTTAATTATCATTAATTTTTATTATTTAATGATTTTTTAAATATATTTTTTTTTATTTACTGGACATTTTTTTACTATTTTATATATTTAACTAGTGTACATATTTATATTAAACTGATGAATGTAATACTCTATTAAAATGTGATTTAAAATGTTTAAACAATGAAAAGACTATTATTTTGCTGAAGACTAATAAAAACAATTTTCTGTTTAGTTTTGTTATTCGTTATTCCTTTAAAAAACAAAAAGATAGCAATTATTCTAATTCAATGGTTCGTGTCCCTGTTAAGTTTCCACATGGAAAAAAGAAAATAGCTGAAATTACCATTTACAATAGTCAATTTGCGCTCTGAACGCATTTTTCCTGGAATTTAGTAAGTTTTATTATTTCAAATGGTAATTTTTGCTAAGAAAATTGCAAACCCTGCTTTTTCATTGTAAGAGTTACAATTTGAAATATTAAAACTTACTAAATTCCAGGAAAAATGCGTTCAGAGCGCAAGTTGACTATTTTAAATAGTAAATGCAGCTATTTTCTTTTTTCCGTGCATTTTCCAAAATTAGCAAGGACATGGACCTCAAGTATCGGTTAAGGTAGGTCACACGAAGCTAAAATTATAAATATAGAGACCCCTATTTTTATGCTAAGCACATATAATCGCATATATAATGTCTCAAAATTGAATATTACTCGAAATAAACTACTTTGCTTTTTATGGAGTTTCTAAGTTAAATAAAGCAGAAGATTCGTCATCGTATAAAAACACATAAGTTTTTTTCATCGCATAATTTTGGAATCTTCGCATAATTTTTGAATTTTCGCATAATTCTGGAAATTTTAGATTTTTGCATTGAAATTTTGTTTTTAATTGACAAAAATTCAAAAATCTTAATACAGTTTATAATAATTTATTGATTTATTACACTACCAAACAGAAGTTTGGGTTCGCCTGTTTTTCGATGACCGTTTTAAGGGTGGTGGAGCCAAGTTCTAATTTAAAAATTCGATTTCTTCATTTTACTCAACAAATATTAAATTTTGAATTTTTTCCCTCTGTAGAATGAATCAATTTTTAACTAGAATTATGCGTACAGAGCGAGAAAATATCTACTTCAAATATTTTTTAAGTAAAATGAAAATATTCAATTTTGAAGTTAGAATTTGAATTCTTCATTTTATGCAAAAAATATTTATCCATAATTTTCATTGAATAAAATGGAGAATGGTATTTTGAGCTTAACACTTGGGTTCAATGCTCTTAAGTTCTCCTAAATTTAATGAAGATCACGTTTTTTGTTTTAAGGGTGTTGGACCCAAGTTTTAAGCTCAAAATTCCATTCTCCATTTTACTCAACGAAAATTATGGATAAATATTTTTTCGCTCTGTAGCGCTAATCTTTTTTCAAATATAAGACTGCATACAGAGCGAAAAAATATTTAGTTTCGATACTTTTTGCATAAAATGAATTCAAAATCCAACTTCAAAATTGAATATTTTCATTTTACTTAAAAAGTATTTGAGTTAGATATCTTCTCGCTCTGTACACATAATTCTAGTTAAAAATTGATTAATTCTACAGAGGGAAAAAATTGCAAATTTAATATTTTTCGAGTAAAATGAAGAAATCGAATTTTTATATTAGAACTTGGCTCCAACACCCTTAAGGGCATGTGATACTTTACCATAAGAGCAATTTAGTTTCCGCAACTTTATGTTCGCAGTAATAAATATTTTTCACTAAAACTAGGCCATTGACCTTCATTTAATATTGACAGAGGTAAATGGCCTAGTTTTAGTAAAAAATATTTATTATTGCGGACATAAAGTTGCAGAAACCAGGGAAACTAAATTGCTCTTATGGTAAAGTATCACATGCCCTTATTAAAATAAGCTCCAGAAATTAAAAAAACGTTCATTATTTCTCAAAGTTATTGATATTTTTATAAAACATTGAGATTTGACGTAATATTTATGCCAGTATTGAATATTTAAATTAAATATAGTTCTGATGATTTCTTTATCGCACAATTTCGTATAATCCAGATTTTTGAAGCAGAAATTTGCATAAAAATCCATTTTTCTTCCCATAATTTAAAGATTTTCAAGAGCAGAAAAAATTGTCTCTAATTATAAATTCAACTGGCGCCTACGTTTATGCAATCTTTGCTTTATGTATTATTTCCTGTAATTCTACCTCTGTGTATTTTGGTTGCCTTTCCTCAGGCGCTATAGTGTTCGCTCTCAAATAATTATGTAATTTCAAATTGAAATAAAACTTATTTTCTAATTTATTAATTATATTATATTATATATATATATATATATATATATAATTTTCAAATAATATAATAGCAAAATAATAGAAATAGACAACATAGGTAATTAATATATTGATGCTCCAAAAATTTGACAGCAGTCACAATCAGCACGTGGTTTTTTAGCAGACGACAATAAGATTTGACAGTATCAACTTGCGGTATCAAGAATATGAACTGATTTTTGCTGATTTTACAATTTTTACGATGTCGGACACAAAATCAGTGATTGAACTTTTATGTAAACATTTAAGTTGTACAACTGGGGTTTCAATGAAGCCAGATTTTTTTCGACTAGCAAAATATAACAAAAGTTCACCCGAAGCTGTAGGTTTTATAATATTTTTACATTTTTAGGTTATCTTTTTTTTTATAAAGGTTTTTTTCTAGATCGAAGCGTTGTGGTCAGTTTTACATATTTTGAGCACCTGCGCAGCTGCAAAAAAGGATAAAAGTGTTTCTTTCAAGGATTACGGTAAATTATGATAATTATAAAAATCATAAAAATAAATAATTATTATATACTTTTACGAACATAACCTCTTCATGAGATTCAGTTTTTTTTCAATTGTTTAGAATTTAAAAAAGTATATCAAGTTTTTCTATTATAATTTTATTTCCATTTGTAAATCGTTTCATCTATACAACAACGCTGGATAAATTTCTGCTAGTTTAATAAATAAAATTTCTGTGTTTTGCTGGGAAGTGAAAACTTTCTCTTTTTTTTACATTTTTATTTCAATAAATGTTAACAAAATATCGTCAGGCTAGACGTTTGAAACTTAAAACTAGTTATAAGCGGAATAAAATTAATTTCAGATAAAATCACCTGCACCAAGTTAAATTTTGCATTTTTGCAATATTCATCTTTGGAATTTTATTGTATCACAGAAACTGATACATACAACAGCAGAGAATTGCTTTTAGCTCTCGGATGGATTTTTGCATCTCATAATGCTATGGAAACTACTGTCAGATCGAAAATTGTAAATAGTTTACTAGGAAAGGAATCTTCTTCGCAAATATCAGAACAAGTACGTTCAATCTTATAATTCTCAATTTAAACAGAGGGTAAAATGGTTCTCAAAATGTATTTAAAATGTAAAATGCAAAATAAGTTTACAAAATCTATTTAAAATGAAAAACAGGAAATGGTTTTCTATCTTCTATTTAAAATGAAAAATGCAAAATGCATATTTCAAATAGGTTAGTAAAAAATGCAAAATGGATTTTTATTATTTTTATTAATGTTTAAGGGCGTTGGACCCAAGTATTAAGCTTAAAATTCTATTCTCCATTTTACTCATCGAAAATTATAAATAAATACTTTTTCGCTCTGTAGCGCTACTCTTTTTTCAAATCTAATACTGCGTACAAAGCGAAAAAATATTTAATTTCGATACTTTTTGCATAAAACGAGGAATTCAATATCTGACTTCAAAATTCATTATTTTCATTGTATTTAAAAAGTATTTGAGTTAGATATCTTCTCGCTCTGTACGCATAATTCTAGTTAAAAATTGATTAATTCTACAGAGGGAAAAAATTCTAAATTTAATATTTGTTCAGTAAAATGAAGAAATCGATTTTTTAGATTAGATCCTGGCACCTTAATTTCATTTCCAAAGTCAATTATAAATTATAATTACATAAAATTTCTTAAAGAATAATTATTATTCTTTGCGCAATAAGGCATATACTTCGATTTTACACTGGTAAACACGAATTTTCTGACAGTTCTAAATATCAAATTTTGATTTCTTTTACGCAACTAACTTTTTTGCTTTGCTTTCTCATAATTTTATTGTAAATTACTATTACACGAATTTTTGTTATACATTTGAATCACTTTTGATAAAAAATAATTACATATTTTTGATTGCAATCAACCCAAAAATTTCAGGACTTACTTATCGACGTAAAACAGACAAAAGCAAACTTTATAAGTCAAAAACTAATATTTTGATTCTTTTCGATGTACAGAATCAGAATTTATGCATTAAAGCAGAAACCCCCCAGAATTTTTTTTTTTTTTTATTGATCTGAGATTATCTAACTTATCCAGGGAAGAACCAAAAAAAATATTAACTTAATTTGTAAGAATTAATCTAATTTTTTTAATATTATAGAAGCCACTCGAGCAACTCCAATTTTCCTCACTAGAAGACCAAATGAAAAACATCGTCTATACTTGCACTAAATTGAGTCACAATTTAAAGCAAATCTCCGAACTCATTTCCGAAAAAGTGAAACTAACAACAAAAGTTCACGCAGCGAGTATAAACGCAAGTGGTTTACCACATCTTTCCGTTTTCGAAATGGCCTTAACAAAGAGACTTTCTTCTCAGAAAAAGGACCCCGAAGATCAAGAAACGATACGAACTTTGCAGAATTTAGCAACAATGCTCGACTTGCATCCAAAATGGATGAAAAAGCAACACATTTTCTTTGAATGGATGGTATAATTTTTCAAAATACATACTTTATATTAAATTGAGCTCTAGAGTTCTAAGCACAAAATGCAATTTCTGCATTAGATATTAGAAATTTCATATTAGAAATAGATATTTTTCGCACTACATTATTTAAAATTCTTTTTAAAATTTTTAATTTTGATAATTTTTACATTAAACAAAGAATTCACTAAAAACAGAAAAAATATCTAATTACAATATTCGTTAATTAAAATGAAAAAATCGAATTTTTAGTACAGCACTTGTTTCCAACAACTGTATAATTAAATATTTTCTAGATTTCAGTCATCGAGGAATCAAAATCCGCTCAGAAGTCGATCGCCACCGAAGAATCTCGTCTCGAGATTTTAAAATTCACAACTAATCTCCGACATATTGTGAAAAAGAAAATTCACAATTTAAAACGAAACGTGGAAGAGATTCCGAATTTTGATTCCGCTCCCGATTGTATTTCACGACTTCTCAGGATTCAAAATTCCGAAACTGAAGCTGACAATTGGATTGAAAAAACAAAAAAGGATTTGGAATTGACGGAAAAAGAAATTGAACTGAAAGAAAAGGATTTGCTCAAGGAACTTAAATCAATGTTGAGATTAATTCAGAATTGCGTTCGTGTATGATTTACAATTCTATGAAACAATTTAAGACTGACTCAAGGATTTCGAATTCAAATTCTAAACTCAAAATTAAATTCCCCATTTTACTCACCAATTATTAGAATTAAATATTGTTTCGCTCTGTAGATGAATTCCGTTTTAAAATATAGATGTCCCTATAAGGCGAAAAAGTATTTAATTATAATATTTATCACGTAAAATGAAGAAATCGAATTTTGAGGTCAGAACTTTATTCCAAAACCCTTTAAGTAAAGTAACTTATTTAGATAAATATTTTTAAAAATAAAAATACATATTTCTTAGGAACGACATTCTTTATTAAATTAATTATGTACAAGTATCCGCACACCAATCAACGCACTTCTTTCTCTCGTCACTGGAATATCGCGTATAAATTAAACACAGTAATGGAACGTCTGCTACTAAAAAACATTGACTTCATAGGCCTTAAATTTCTACGGCGAACGTATCACTAATTCTATATACAATTTGAGGTTTCTTTTTTTATCTCTCAACAATCAAGAGTAATGATTGTTAAGCCCGGGTGAATCTTTTCTAAAAGCTACTTAAATCATTAAGAGAGTTGAAATTGTATCGTTCGGGTCGAGAATGTCTAAAATGATACCGAAATCGTTACCTTTGATCCGAGCCCCTTGCATTGAGAGTGCAATCCACGACTACAAAGACATTATTCTGGATTATCACAGTCTGTGTATTTACAACTTAAACTTTAAAGTTCTTTTCATAGCTTAACTTAGATGTATCACTCTCCCTTTTATTTGCTAAGTTTTTCAAATTGAAGAAACATAAATGCAAAATAATCTCTTTTAGTTCTAATCTTTCGGAAAAATTCGGTCCGTCTTGGATTTCAATTAATTTCTGAATTAATTTTCTTATTCTTAATGAAAAAATTTCGTCCCGGAAAGAGAAGATAAGAATTTAGAAAACTAGTCTGAATGATTTCCTGCATTCGAAAATTCCCTCGTTACTTTTTTTTTCTTTTGCAAAGTTATAGAAATATTTTTTCCGGTGATAAATATTAATTATCATGTAGAGTCAATTTGTGAATTATTTTTCGGTTAAAGAAGTCCGCAATTTATCTACAATACTATATATTGCAATCAATAAGTAAAACTTTTCGATGTCACGATGAGGTCAAGCTTAAATAAATCATTTCACTATTTTTGACTTTTGTCACTTTAAGAGCGTTGGACCCAAGTACTAATTTCAAAATTCGATTTCTTCAATTTACTTCATAAATATTATAATTAGAACTTGAGCCCAACAGCCTGAAGGAATTTGATACAAGAATTGAGGACGAACCGATTGTTTATTACTCCGGGGATAAAATTAGTTTTAAGGACGGTTTCGGTGAAGAAAAGCAGCCGAGCTTTTTTCTTTTTATCGAGCAAAGCCCAAGAAGTCTGTGAGTCTGTCGTTCCAGTCGTGGAGCCAATGAGAGGGTCCGTGGGCTGTTCTTCTGTGCTTGCAGGGATTCACTTCCTTCTCAGGTGGCATATACTCCTCACCCCTTATACAGAAGTAGCTTTTAATTGGACTACGGCACATAGGACACCTGTCCAATTTACCGAAACAAGAGGCGCAGATACAAGTGTGTCTGGAAATAAAAATAAGGGTGAAAAATCAATAAAAGAAAGACAATCCTTTGCTTCTAGAAAAAAATCATTGTAAAAGAGAAAGTTCTTATTTTTTTAAATTCCTTAAACTTATGTTAATACTTTTTTTCTAATACGAATTTTTGTCAGGGAAGTCAGGGAAATGCGAGTAGTTGTCAGGGAAAATAGAAATTGACATTTATGCTAACTACGTTATGTTTGTCGTATTACATATATAATTTTTATAGTTTATTTAACAAATTTATTAATTTATTAATTTTTAAATTTATTAATTTTTTTTAATTTATTTAACAAATTTTAGAAACTATCCAAGGATTTTGAAGGATTATAAATAATTTCCAGGTATTCTTTCAGATTTTCTAGACTTCTAATGATTTCAAGACATTTTCAATAATTTTAAAGAATTTTAAGAGGTTTCTAGGAATTTAAAGTGATTATAAGAGATTTGTATAATATTTAAAAGATTTAGTTGAATTTTAAAGAACTTCATGAAGTTTTAAGAGATTTTTAAGGAAGTTTAGGGAATTCAAAGAATTTTAAGGAACTTTAAAGTTCCTTGAGGAATTTTAAAAGACTTCACGAGATTTTTGTGATTTTTTAAAGATTAGGTGGAATTTTAAAAATTTTTCCAAAATTTTAAAAGATTGTTACGTATTCTAAGGGATTTTAAAGTATTTTAAGGAATTTAAATTTTCTTAATGGAATTTTAAAGAATTTCACAAAATTTTTATGATTTATAAAAGATTTTGTAGAAGTTTACGGAATTGCAAGAGGTTTTCAAGAATTTTAAGAGATCTTTACGTATTTTAAGGGATTTTAAAGTTTTTCGTGGAATTCTAAAGGATTTTAAGAAGCTTGTAAAAACTTTAAAATCCCTTAAAATACGTAAAGATCTCTTAAAATT
>CAJFCP010000703.1:143983-187754 GCA_904066005.1 Synergus itoensis | reverse complement strand
CAAAATTTTTATGATTTATAAAAGATTTTGTAGAAGTTTACGGAATTGCAAGAGGTTTTCAAGAATTTTAAGAGATCTTTACGTATTTTAAGGGATTTTAAAGTTTTTCGTGGAATTCTAAAGGATTTTAAGAAGCTTGTAAAAACTTTAAGTAATTTTTACATTTTCAAAATGATTGTAAGGAATTTTAATAGTCCTCATACAATTTAAAAAAATGTAAAGTCATTTTTGATTCTTAAAATATTTTATGAGATTTTTTATTTCAAGAGTTTTTTTTTAGAGGCAGTGGAATGTTTATGAAATTTAAAGATGTTTCTAGGATTTTAAAAATATTTCAACAAATTTTAAAGAATTTTAATAGGTAAGGTATTTCAATAGATTGTACGAATTTGAAGTGATTTGAAGTGATTTTACATTTCAAAAGATTTAAAGTGATATTAGACGAAATTTTTGAAAAATTTTAATATTATTATTATTGAAAATTCGTAGGAATTTTTAATATACTTTTGTCAGGGAAATTTGTTTGAAAGTCAGGGAAAAGTCAGGGAAATTGAAAAATTGAATCTTGTGGCCATCCTGAATAACTTTTTTCTTTTTACCTGCAAGGTAGTAACGCTCTCGAGAGGGGGAAATATTGACAAACTACACAAAGTTGCTCGCCAGCTGAATTCCAAAGGGAACCCTCCGAATCTCCAGCCCCGGAAGCTACCAAAGCTCCTCTGCTGTTGCTTCCATTATTATTACAAGGCTCTGCCAAAGCGAGTGCTGGTCCCAGCCCAGAAGACACGTCCGCTTCATCGTAATTGGTCGAGTTTCCAGTAGCCAAGTAAAGTTGCTAAAAAATAAAAAATGTTGAAAAAAGTTTAAATGAATTTCTCTCATGAGAATTCTGTGCTGCATAAAAAAATATAAAAATGATAATAGGGAATTTTAAATAAATTCAAAAGTTCTCACTTGATTAAAAAAAATTTCAATCAATTTTAAATACTTGGATTAAAATTCTAATCTCAAAATTCGAATTCCTCATTTCACTTAACAAATATTATAACTGGACATTTTTTTCTCTTTAGGAATTCTCTGTTTTTAAATAGAAATATTAATACAGAGCAAAAAAATGTCTATTGAAAATATTTGTTGAGTAAAATGAGGAAATCGAATTTTAAAGTTAGAATTTGATTCCAACACCCTTAATTGACTTATTTATTTCTGTTTGTCCTTTAATTTAATTTCCTTCAAATTTTTATTCGTCTTTTCGACCCCATAATTTTCCTCTTCTCTTAGTTATCTTCAATTTTCTAATTCTATTTTTACCATCCAATATTTTCCTTATTACTACCAATCCCAAAATAAAATAACGACCGCGGTCACGCCTACATATTTATTTTATTTCATCGGTCTTTTAATATATTTTTATTATTATCTTCCAATCTTTTCCTTATCTATTCTATTTAATTTTTTGCCTTTTAGTTTCCTGGTATAGAATTTACGATCGTAAACACTACTTGTTAGCACCTATCTTTTTATTCTTCCTTCTATTTTTATTTTTATTTCTTAAATATTCCAGAGAATGTGCCTGTACTTACTAAATAATTCGAGTTTATTATCTGAATTTAAAAATGACTTTCTAGCAAAATTTCCGATAACGGGATGAGGCTTACCTTGAGACAGGATAACTGCCCGTTAGCCTGTTTTAAATACTGAGCAAGAATCGAGGTCGGCAATGTACAGACACTGTCCTTAATATGGACGACGTTCACCAATGCGACCTGTTGTAAAAAATATAGGAAAATCAGATTCATTTTTTGTATTCTTTTATAAATACCAAAAAAATGACAAAAATACATTTGTATTATATATATATATAAAAATTGAAATCATAAATTTAAAGACAAAGACTATTCAAAGCATAGCAAAATTTTTTCTAAAACCGGAAAATCCTTAAGGTTATTCACCAGTTAACAGGTCCCTCTCTTACCAACACTTTTTTCTTTGCAATGCCATTTCTATATTTATTAAGGTATTGTTTTGAAAATTTTCTAAAATTAAAGTAAATCCACGAAGGTATGTTTATATTTTCCTAAATATTTACATTTATAAAAAAAAATTATTTTGTATTTTTTTTTTGCTTTAATAAAAATTCAGAAGATAAACGCACCTTAGGATATTTCTTTTAATTTATAAAATTTTTAACTCGATTGGGTTACGAATTCTTCGTTTTGTCAAATTTTGTATACAAATTACTAAAAATAAATACTTTTGCAATCTATAGACTCATCTGCTTCAAAAAAGACTTATAAAAAAAACTAGAAAACTTAATGAACTTCAGAGAACCGTATGCAAAATAAATTAAAATTAACCTTTCGAATTTTACGAAACATCTTATACTTTGCACAGTTGATATGGGTACAAAAATCGAAAGACGCTTAAAATTAGAATTAATTAAAAATTACAAAAACTTGTATGTAAATAACAAATTAGAGTCCAATAAATTAATCGTAGAATTTGTATGTCTTCGTATAAGTTAACACTAAAAATTTTAACTTAGAATCCTCAAATTCTTTTATTTATATTCAATAAATAGTAAGTTTTTTTAAAGATACGAAAATGTAATATTTCAAAGGTCAATAATGGGATTTTTTTAACTTACAGTCTCGTCTGGATGTGGATCTCGATTATCCTTGCGAGTGAGGAAAATTACCAAAGGATAACAAAGTCGAGGTGGCGTTCCCAATTCCAATTCAGGAGCCGGAAGTGATAGTCTCAAAGTTTCTTCTCCGTGCGGTTGTCTACTGAACCTTTTATAGTTAAGGAAAAAGCTCAATTTTCAGGAAAATTCCGATGAACTGTAAAAACCTAGATTTTTATACCTAAATAAATTATAATCCTAACTTTTTTCTTTTTATTTACATTTTTTTAAGGGCGTTGGACCCAAGTGTTAAGCTCAAAATTCCATTCCCATTTTACTCAACGAAAATTATAGATAAATATTTTTTCACTCTGTAGCACTAATCTTTTTTCAAATATAAGACTGCATACAAAGCGAAAAAATATTTAAGGTCGATACTTTTTGCATAAAACGAAGAATTCAAAATCTAACTTCAAAATTGAATATTTTCATTTTACTTAAAAAATCTTTGAATTATATATTTTCTCGCTCTGTACGCATAATTCTAGTTAAAAATTGATTAAGTCTACAGAGGTAAAAAATTCCAAATTTAATATTTGGTGAGTAAAATGAAGAAATCGAATTTTTAGATTAAAACTTGGCTCCAACACCTTTAAGGGTGTTGGATACAAGTTTAAAAGGTTTAAAACTCAAAATTAAAACTCTTCATTTTATATTGAAGGATGTTGGATCCAAATTCTCAGCTTAAAATATAAATTCCTCATTTTACTCTACAATTATTAAAACTAAGGCTTTGTACAAGTTAATCGATCCCTACCTTATTTAAATTTTTTCCCTACAACGCAATTTCTTCATTTATTAAGATATCGAGTTGAAAATTCATAAAATTAAAGGAAATATCCTAAGATATTTTGAGAAAGAATATTTTTACAGCACGAAAAGGTATTTAATTCTAATATTTGTTGAGTAAAATGAGGAGATTGAATTTTTAGATAAGAACTTGTAAATAACCAGAATTAATCTAATCCATTTCAAATAAATTGCCAAAGGATACGTTTGAGGTGGTGTGAGGTACTGAGCATGACCCTGAAGAAGAGTTCCACTTAGGGATGCGTCTCTGAGGGTATTCCAAGGTTTCCAAAGAGCGAGGTGAAGCTCCCTTATACTTACGCCCCATATCGCCTGGACTGAGTATTCAACTTGACTTGAAACCTCGCATTCCACTTCTGAAAAATATAAAACAAGTTCATTTTATAATTCTAAAATTGTATCAAGCTAAAATTCGATTTCTTCATTTTACTTAAATATTATAATTAGATATTTTTTCACTCCGTAGCGATATTAATTTTCTATCTCCTATCTTTAAAAAGTTGTGTCACGAAATGTCTCGAAAATCTCGCATACATTTTTGTTGCAAACCTGATTGGCTTTTGAATGACTTGAAGTTGAATGAAAAAGAAAAACAAACTAGTGCAAAAAAATTTCACAAAACCTTCGAAATCCCTTAAAATTCGTTGAGATTTCTTAAAATTCCTAAAAGCCTCTTGAAATCACTTAAAAATCCACGAAAACCATTAAAATTATAAATATCTTGAAACCCAAGTTAGAATTCGCAAAATCTCTAAAAATTCCTAAAAACCTCTTAGAATTTCTTAACATTTAAAATTTCTTAAAATCCTCCATGGAATCCTAAAAAAATTCTGCCAAACCTTTTAAAAATTAGAAAAATCTCATAAAATCCCTTAAAATTTTACGACAACCTTCGAAATCCTTTTAAATTCTACAAAATTTTTTTAAAATCATAAATATATCTTGAAATTCCTTAAAATTATTAGAAATCTCATAAAATACGACGAAAACCTTTAAAATTTTACAAATTTTTAATAAAACTCATCAAAAACTCTTAAATTCTTTTAAAATGCCTTAAAATTCCTTAAGATTTCATGAAATCCTTAAAAATCTACAAAATCTTTCAGAAATCAGAAAAACCTCTTGAAATCCATAAAAATTTGACGATAACTTTCAAAATTTTTTTAAATTCTACGAAATCTTTTGTCATAAAAATATTTTGAAATCCCTCAATAAAATTAGCCGACAAACTTTAAAATCCTTCAAAATCCATACAGTATTTTAAAAGTTATAAAAATCTCCTGATATTCGTTAAAATTCGTGAAAATCTCTTACAATTTGTAAAAATTTTTGAAAATTCCTTAAAATTCTACTATAATATTCCCTTTATATCCTTTGAAATTCATTAAAATTATTAGAAATCTCATCAAAGGATTGCATGCATGCAATCCTTTAATATTTCACAAAATCTTTTATAATAAATCATAAAAATCCTTTGAATTCTCTTAAAATCATTTAAAAATGGTCAAAATTCCTTACGATACGTTAAAATCTCTGAAAATTCCACGAAATTCCACGAAAAATTTTTAAATTCCTTAAAACCCTAGAAACTGTTTGAAATCTCTTAAAGTTTCACACAAAACATTAAAAATTCCTTAAAATTCGTAGAAATATCTTAAAATTCCTCCAAATTTTAAGACATTTAAAATCCATTAAAATCCTTTAAAGTTCTTTCAAAAATCTCCTAATATTACAAGAATTCTTTTAAAATTCGAAGAAATACTCTGAAATCCTTTAAAGTTCTACGAAATAATTTAGAAATTCTAAAATTCTTTTGAATTTTAGTCAAAATTACTTGAAGCTCGTCAAAATCCCTGAAAATTCTTAGAAACATTTTGAAATTCCTCTATAAAAAAAAAGTGTCGCAAAATGTCTCGAAAATCTAGCATACATTGTTGTTGCAAATCTGATTGGCCTTTGAATGACTTAAAGTTGTAAGAAGGAATAAAAAATAATCCCTCGCTTAGCTAAGTTAAATTTCTATCGCTCCGTTTTACACAAACAATATTCAAGTTAAAAAAATTTGTAATGAGCTAAAATTACTCTTTTTGCAATGTTATAAAAATAAAACTAAATAGAAAATGAACTCATTGAATTAAAAAAAAAAAATTATGAATTTTATTTTATTTTTTTAATATTTACAGGCTATTGACCTTGAAAATTTGATTGAATTCGAGGCATTCGATCCCGAATTTCTCAATAATGTCAAAAAAGGCATTATTATGAAACTTATATAATATTTTATAAGGGCAAGGTCGACTTTCTAAAGAAAAAAAAGAAGAAAAAAGATCGAAACAGCTGCTGCCTCATTTAATGGTAATAAACGGTCAGAGAACGGTTCTTTTATTTATTTTTTTCTTCTCCAAGTCTTGAACGCTAATGACACTTGCATGATTCATCCGGATTAGCATTCGTAAGGTCGGAATAATTAATTTGCATCCACGACTCCTTAAAATGGAAAAAGAAGAGAAAAAAAACGAGTTAACGTATGACCTGAAATTTGAATCTTGAAGCGGGTCAAGATTATTCGAATTCAGTCCAATTTCCGTAATTGTGTAGTTATTTTAATTGTATACTTTATTGTATATTTATTAAAATTAAAATTATTTACTCATAATTTGAAAAAGTATTTTTTTAAAGAAGAATTTCAAGATTTAAAAAAAATTTCGAACATTTATATCAAAGGAATTTTCGAGGATTTATAAATATACTTTGTATTCTTGAAGATACTAAATTACATTAGACAAAATCTGCATCTTCTCTTAAACGACCCTGAAGATTTTTAAGCCCTGAAGCAATATGACGACAGTTATTTAATTTCTAAAAATCATTATATAACAGTTAACAGGCACCACTTTCAACCTTTTTTCTCTCTACTTTTTCAAGGCAATGCTCCTTCACCTGACCGAGTTGTTGGCTGCAAATCACTGCAAATGAATGAGATTTACAAACAGAATTTTCCTTGCGATTTCTCAATGATTGAGAACCCTAATTTCTATTTAAAAAATACAAAGGCTTGGGAGACAATTCCCGTATTTCCTTAAATTCCTGCACTTGACCTTGAAGATTAAAAATTATAAAAAAATTTAATAATGCTACTGTATTCGAATCCTCAATTTCACTTAACAAATATTATAACGACATATTTTTTGGCTCTGTACCAATTCTCAGTTTTTAAATAGAAATATTCCTACAAAGCGAAAAAATGTATAATTTTAATACTTTTTGTAGAAAATGAAGAATTTGAAATGGACCTCAAAACTCAATCTTCATTTTGCAGAAAAAGAATTAAAATTATACATTTCTTTTTTATCTGTATACATATTTCTATTTAAAAAGTGAATAGCGCTATAGAGTTAAAAAATATCTAATTGTAATATTTCTTGAATAAAATGAGGAAATCGAATTTTTGAGGTCAAAAATTAGATTCAACGCCCTTAAGAATTTCATTAGAAAATTATCATACTAAGATAAATAATAGAGACAAATTTTTTTTAACCGTTTCTTGAACCGTTATGCGTTGTAAAAACTTGTTTCGTACTTCTAAAGCAAATTATTGACCTGTGAATTATGACGAACTTGAGGTGAATGGATTCATAACCCAAATTCGCAACATACATAATTGTATACGTTCTTTTATCAAAATAATTAAGTAAAATAGAATTTTTATTTATTCACGGAAAATGCACTCTTCTTTTTCATGTGTATTATCAATTCGAGAGTGAAGGAGCTTAAAAGCTGATAAAAGCACTTCTCTTAGTATAACGGTTTTTCAATCTGAGTAGGACCGGGTCAAGCATTGCTTAACTTCTGCTACATATGTACTTATTTTATTTAAACTAGCAATTATGATCCGCGCGCCCTGCGCGCGATTAATTTCTTGTTTTTGCACACCTTTGGCTAGTAGAAAAAATAATTAAGAATTTTTAATTCTTGAAATATAAAAACTTTGTAATTCCGTGTCCATAATTTCATAGAAATCTCCATAAGTTTCATAAAATTTCTTAAAATGTCTTTATTATACCCTTCAATATCTGGTAAAATTCCTTGGATTTTACGAAACCTTGACCTAAAATTCATTAATTCCATAAAATTACTCAAAGCCCCTTGAATAATAATCTTTAATCTTTTAAAAATCCTGAAAATCCATTAAAATTCCATGAAATCTCTCAAAATTACTTAAAATCCCATGAAATGACATGAAATCACCAAAAATTCCTGACAATGCAATAAAATCTCGTAAAATCCCTTGAAAGTCCTTAAAATAATTTAACATCCAATTAAATATTGCAAAAAATATCTTACAAGTATTAAAAATTCAATGAAATTCCGTAAAATCCCTTAAATCTCTTAAAAATATTTAAAATTACTTAATATCCCATACAATATCTCAAATACCTTTAACATCCTTTAAAATTTGGCGTATTTCCTTTAAATTCCGTAAAATCAATTATATATTCCTTGATGTTCCATAAAATTCCTTAAAATTCTACAACCTATCGTTATAATCCTTAAAATTATTTAAAATCACTCAAAATCCCATGAAGTCTTATTATATCTCTTAAAATTACTCAACATTAAAATCTTAAAAAACCAATATAATCTCACCAAATCCCTTAAAATTTATGGAAATAAATGTCCTTAAAATTACTTAATATCTCATAAAATATCTTAAAGGCACTTAAAATTACTTAGAATCTCCCAAAATATCATCAAATCCTTTAAAATTACTTAAAATTTCATGAAATATCGTAAAGTCTCTGAAAATTACTTAAAATTTCATGGAATTTCGTAAAATCCTTTATAATTTTATAAAATACCTCTTAAATCACTTAATACTTTTAAAATACTTTTAATACTTTTAATAAATAATAATACTTTTAATAAATAATTTAAATACTTTTAATACTTTTAAAATCTCAATCGTAAAACCAAGATTCCATGAAATCTCATTAAATCTCTTAAAATGCCCTACACTGTTAAAAATGTTTGAAAAATTAATACACTTTTAATATACATTTTGTAAAGTCATTTGCATAAACCGTAAATTAAATTTAATATATTACCATATGTTTTAGAATTAATATAAAACCATATTAAAATTAATATAGTTTATATTAATATTAATATAAGATATATTAATATTAATATATTAATATATTAATATAAGTTTATATTAATATTAATATAAGATATATTAATATTAATATAAAGTATATTAATTTTAATATGGTTGTATATTAATTCTAAAACATAATGGTATATTAAATTTAATTGACGGTATATGCAAATGACTTTACTCACAGTATATTAAATTTTGATCAGTTTTTTTTTAACAGTGTAAAATCTAATGAAATTTCTTAAAATGCCTTAAAATCTCTTAAAAGTTTATCAAATTACTTAAAATTCTACAAAATATAGTCAAATCCCTTTAAATTACTTTATAATCCTGTAAAATCTCATGATCATGATGGTAACTAATCCATAACCCACAAGAGCGATGACTGATTGAGTAACCGAAATGTTTGACCCCTTCCCGATGAGATAGGAGGTTGGGGTTTTTTTCAATCGATTCTACGATAGATGTTATTCCAAGTGAAAAATTGTCAAAATTTTTTTGACAATTTTTGATTTTAGAAGAAAAATTGTCGATTTTAGAGAAAAATGTCTTCTTTTCACCCCAACCAATAAAATCGGCAAGAGATTAATAAAAAAAAGTAAAAAACATTTGACAAAAACGGGGGGGGGGGTCAAATTTTACACAAATCTAATACCTTCTCTGATGAGAATGTAAAAATTATTGTAATTTTGGAATTTTTTTTTTAATTAAAATTTATCAAAAGCTTTTTCAAATTAATAAAATTTCGAATTGAAATGTATTTCAAATGAACTTTGTTTCTTAAATGGTAACCATGCCAACCAAAATAAATCGATAGTGAAAATATCAAAAGTTCAAATGTTAAAATATTCAATATAAAAGAAAAGAGGAGATCAAGATAGTAAGGAATCAAAAAAAGCAAATATAAAACAAGGAGATCAAATAATAAAATAGAGAAAATGAATAATGAAGGTATAAATAAAAAATAATTTCATTTTAAAATGATATATTTTATTAAAATAAATTCATTTTTTTTTAATATTTTACAATGATTTAAAATAATTTAATGTTAATTTATTACTTGGAAATAGAAATATAATTTACAACAACGTATCATCTGGATGGCAATTCAATGGCAATGTTTAAATATTTATTTATTTATGTTTAACAAAAAATTAAAAAAAAAATGAAAAAAGTAAATAAATATAAAAAAAATGGTTTTAAAGATCTCCGCTATCTCCTTGCGGTGAAAGTGGGGAACGGATAATTGAAAGATTTTTCACGGCAAACACTGGAGGTAAATCTGCCACAAGCATTGAGGGGGCCGCGTACACGGAAAAAATTAGTTATCGAAACTTTCCTTGACTGTTACCGACTTTAGGATAGATCATAAGTTTTAAAATATTTCACAACCTTTTTATAAAATCAGAAGAACTTTTTGTGAAGAATTCTAAAACAGTTGTCGAAATTTTCATTAACTTTCAACATCTCGACTAAGTCAATGAAAATTTCGACAACTGATTTAGAATTCTTCACGAAAAGTTCTTCAGATTTTAGAAAAAAGTTATGAAATATTTTTAATCTTTTGACCTATCCTAAAGTCGATAACAGTCAAGGAAAATTTCAATAACTAATTTTTTCCGTGTAGCGGCCCCCGAAAAGGCGAGTCTGTAAATATACGAATACATGTATGTAATATTAAATATTAAATATTAAAACTAATATAAAAATACGCACGAAAAGTTTACTACTAGTAATCTGTTTAATTTCTCAAATAATGTTCATTAACCTTATATATTTTCAAAATATTTGTTTGCTTCACTAATAATAATTTATTTTTTATTTCGAAATAATTATTTTTATGTCTTTATAAAAAATAATTTGAAGATAATTTTCAAATTCTGTATATTCACATAAATTAACTAATCAGGTTTTCGACAACAATGTGTTGGATATATTGGTAACACCACTTTTTTAAGATAGGAAAAATCCTACAGTTATAAGAAAAATGATTTTATAATTTTTTTTTGTGAAAAGATATTCAAAAATAAAAATTGAATCTATATTATTTTTGAACCCTGAGAAAAATTTCCATCGATACTTGACTACATATACTTTTATATGATTAAGAATCAATTTAACGAATAATATTTTATATCCATATTAAAATAATTTTATATCCATATTATAAATAATAAATAAATATTTATGTGGAAAATGCGAAAAGGGCATAGAAAGGTTACGGAATAGGGGTCGAAACCTTTTCGCGATTTTTTCAGAATCACGCAAGTCTAGTGTGAACGAAAGTGAAAGCTGTCGAATGGAATAAACACAACTTGGATTTGCTGTCTGTTAGTTCTATTTATTCAAAGTTCTTGTATTTTATCTCAACTTATCTCAAATAAATGTTTTTATTAATTTAGTAAATTATTGTTTGATTAGATGTGAAAATAATCGGTTAACTCTAATTTAGTCTTCTTTATTTTACCAATTATAATATTATTTCAAATATAATTGTTGTGTATTTGTATTATGTTATTACGTAAGAGACCCAATGGGTACGAATGTTCCGCGACGTTTTTAGGACGTCCTAAAAACGTCCTAAGTCAGGCCAAATAACGTTCTAAAAACATACAATGTGCCAAAGACGTTGTTAGGACGTTTTTGGAACATTGAACGTTTTTTGGACGTTTTTTAGGCTGAATTAGGACGTTTTTTTGGACATTCTAAAAACGTCTTTAAATTTCGTGCCCGCTGGGGAGTTATTGCGTTATTGAGTCGAGAGAGTTTTGTTTAAGTTCTTTATTTCTATATATTTTTATACATTAAATAGAGTACATATTTAGAATCTGTAGAAATTTAGAATCTGTAAAATTCCCAAATTTAGTAATTTAGTTTGGGTAGTTAAAGAGCTGTAGAATTGAAATATATTTCAGGGCAGATGTTTCAGAACTATGAATAATTAAGCAAATCTCAACAATAATACTGATCCAATTTTAACTGTCTAATTATAGCATATTCCCAGTTGTAATTGTCCTCAATTGTAACTGTCCTCAATTATAAAATGAACTCAATTGTAATTACCTCAATTATAATACTGATCAATTGTAACTGTCCCTAATTATACAATGGACTCAATTGTAATTTTTACAATTATAATACTGGTCCAATTGTAATCGTCCTTAATTACAATATGTTGCCAATTGCAACTGTCCCAATGATAACTGGCCTAATTTTAATTGTCCCAAAATATAATGTACACCAAATTATAATTGTCCTAAAATCTCAAATGGACCCAATTGTATATGTCCCAATTAAAATATTTTTCCAAAAAATTATAACTACCTTCCATATTATAAATTATAAACTAATATAATTCTAAACTGACAATTGTATCCAATTGTTCCGTAAATTTTCCGCCTTCAAAATTATAATCGATTTTTAAAATAATCTGGGCCTCAATTAGAAACATTTTAAAAAATAGGACCCCCTGAAAATTTGAAACTTGCTAAAAATTAAAGTCTTTCCTACAAATAAAAATAAATACAGAAAGTCTTTATAAATGACAAATAAGTTGTTGAAATTCGTTGGATGCTGTATGTGCAAACTACCGGCTCATGAAAACTCAACTCGGCATGTACCTGCCGATTATCAAATCTTATTGCATAACCACGACTCGGTTACGAGTTTGTGGTTGCGCCAACGCGTTATGAGTCTTATGAGAATTGGACCTTTTATGTCTATACTCTGTTCTTACTGCTTTTGATGTGACATTGCAGTTGTATTTGTACATATATTTAAACCAAATCTGGGTCACCAAACGTACTCTCTTTCAATTCTAATTTATAATTAGATTTCTACTTCTTTTTTTAAATAACAGAATAGCATAATACATAATTCCGCAAATTGTATACTTTACATTCAATCAAAATCGCTGACTTAATTACTATAAATTAGTAATATTGATTAGAAAAATGATTATTTCTTATCTTAAAAAAATGATGTTGCCAATATATCGAACCCATTGTTGTCGAAAACCTGATTGGTTTAGAAACTGCGCGAATTGTGTGAATGTATCGAATTTGAAAACAATCTTCAACCTATTTTCGTTGTCAAAAAGATTATTAAGACAGAGAATATGAATTTTACAAAATTTATTGAAATTTTAGAAATATTAAAGGATTTCACAGTATTTCAAGGAATTTTATGAAATTTATTCTGATTTACAGAAATTTTAAGGGATTTTACCAGTTATTGGGGTTTTATAGAATCTAAAGAAATTTAAAGAATCTAAAAATCTAATAAAGAATTTTTAGTGGATTTTCAGGTAATTGAAAGAATTTAACGAAATTTCATAGGATTTTAAATAATTTAAAAATATTTAACGATATTTTGTGTAATTTTAAGTAATTTTAGAAACTTTAAAGCTATTTCAAGGAATTTCACGAAATCTCATTGGATTTTCAGATATTTTAAGGGATATTAAATAGTTTTAAGGACTTTTAAGGGATTCAAGGGATTTTACGAGATTTCATTGGATTTTTAGCAATTTTGAGAGATCATGGGATTTCGAGAAATCTTAAAAGATTTAACGATAGATATGTTGTGGAATTTTAAGTGATTTTAAAAACTTTTAAGGTATTTGAAGGGATTTCACAAAATGTCATTAGATTTTTAGATATTTTGAGGGTTTTAATGGGATTTAATGGGACTTTGAATAATTTTAAGGAATTTAAAAGGATTTTACTAATTTATTGAGATTCCTAAAATTAGACTAGGAATTACAAGTTTTTATATTTCAAAAATTAAAAATTCTGAATTAATTTGCATATTTTTGAAATCCCTTAATTTTTCCAATTCCATATTTTTCTGGGAAAAATTATGAGATTTTAAAAGATTATAAAGTAATTTTAAGAAATTTAATTATATATTTTGTAGAATTTTAAGTAATTTGAGAAAGTTTTAAGAGATTTTTAGGCATTTTACGAAATTTCATTAAATTTTAAGTTTCATGAAATCTTGAAAAATTTTAAGGAATTTAAAAGGTCTTTACAAAATCTATTGAGATTTTTTAAATGTTAAGTGATTTCACGGTATTTCGATGAATTTTATGAAATTTTAAAGGGTTTTACGAAATTGCATGAAATTTTAAGTAATTTTCAGAGATTTTACAATGTTTCATAGGATATTAAGTTACTTTAAGGGCACGTGATACTTTACCATAAAAGCAATTTAGTTTACCCAATTATACATTCATAATAATAAATATTTTTAGCTAATAAGAGTCAATAAACCTTTGTCTACATGAGGCGAAAGTTTATTGACTCTTATTAGCTAAAAATATTTATTATTATGAACGTATAATTGGTATAACTAATTTGCTCTTATGGTAAAGTATTACATGCCCTTAAAATTACTTAATATCTCATAAAATATCTTATTCGCTTAAAATTACTTAGAATCTCCCAAAATATCATCAAATCCCATGAAATCTTATGAAATCCCTTGAAATTCCTGAATATCCAATAAAATCTCATAAATGCCTTAAAATCCCTTAATTCATTATAATAACTTAATATCCAATGAAATATCGTTAAATCTCTGAAAATTATTTAAAATTTCATGCAATTTCCTAAAATCCTTTAAAATTTCATAAAATTCCTCGAAATACCGTGAAATCACTTAATATTTCTAAAATCTCAATAAATTTCGTAAAATGTCTAAAAATCTCTTAAAACTTTCTCAAATTATTTAAAATTCTACAAAATATATATGTAGTCAAATCCCTTAAAATTACTTTATAATGCCATAAAATCTCATAATTCTGATGGTAACTGATCTGTAAACATACGAATACATATATTATTAAATATTAATATATTACAAACTGATATAAAAAAAACGCAGGAAAAGTTACTGTTTAATTTAAAATCTGTTTAATTTCTCAAATAATGTTCACTAACCTTAGGTATATATTTTGAAATATTTTTTTGCTTCACTAATCATTTATTTTTCACATCAAAATAATTATTTTTTTCACTTTAAATTATTTTCTATCTTTTTATAACCTTTTTATTAGTAATCGTTTTGACAAGTAAAATAATCTGAAAATAGTTTTCAAATTCGGTATATTCACACAATTCGCGCAAAATTTCTAAACCAATTAGGTTTTCGACAACAATATGTTCGATATATTGGTAACATCACTTTAAAAAAAAATATTTAAGGATTTTTCTCTAGCAGCATAAAATTATAATAAACTGAAAAAAAAGTTGCTTCGATCTAAAAGCTAAAAATAGAACACATATTTCGTAAATGTAAATCGCGTTTCTATTTCGTTTACGCTTGTATGATCCAATATTTCGTAAATTTCATACGTCGAAAGTCAGTTTAGAACAAAGCCTTAATTTCCTGTTTCACATAAAGGAACGTTTCCGTCGGACATAATTTACTTTTACTTCACGAATCAAATATTCTATAGTCCAATTAAATTCTGATGAAAATTATACCTTTATTGTTGTAACATTTCACAAAAGAATGATGGGAAAATTACACAGAATTTGTGCAAGGAAATATGAGGGGAAGTGGTTGCGAAATAACATATTTTTTCATACATTTTATTTATCTTAGGTCCCAAAATTATGATTGTCCCCAACTGTCCCGATTTTTCAATTGTCTCTTCCAAAAAATAACTTTTCCTGACAATTGTCCTCAGTTATTATCTTTTTACAACCATTTCCCTTCAATTATAATATACTTCTTAAATTGCAAGTGTCCCAATATTTATATTTGTCCCCAATTGTCAATAATTACATATCAATGTATTAAACGTATAAATGACATATTAAAAAATTAATTGTGGCCAATTATCCCCAATTGTCTCAAATTGCTTCTGATTTATAATTTCTTCAAATTTTGATAAAGACTCCAAATTAGGTATTTAAACATAAAATTGTCCCAAAGTATAATCGCCCTTACTTCGAATTGCTTCCAACTTTTACCAATTATTATAATAATGGTCCCAAAGTTACAGATGTCCTATCAAAAACCATAATTGTCCCAAGTTGTAAAATGTCTTCATTTTTTCGTTGAGGAAAATTATCCCCAAAATTGTCCCCACTGACAAAAATGGATTGTACCATTTATGATCTTGGAAGGTTAACTATGGGACAACGATCTAGATATTAAATCGTACAATCTGGATGTTAAACCGTATAATTTAGATTTTAAGTTTTATAATCCAGGATTTTAGAATTTAACATCCAGATTATACGGTTTAACATCTAGATTGTACGGCTTAATATCTATATTTCTGTCCCATAGTTAATCTTCCAAGATCATAAACGGTACAATCTATTTTTCTCAGTGCCCAATTGATAATTTTTCTAGTTTTATAAGGATTCTAAATTTATATTTCCTGTAAAACTACAATCGTATCAGAATTTAGTCGCTTTTAGTTCGATTTGTCCCCAATTGTCCCCCAATGATAATTCTCCCCATATTATAATGCTTCCCCCAAATGTCCCTACAAGTGGTAAAAATTAATCAAAAGTTTTTTTTCTTAAGGTAATTAATAATAATTTGATTTTAAAACAATTTATCAACGGATAAAACATTATATTTTTTTTATCTTGGTAATCCATTTAATGCATCAATGATAAGTCATTGACAAGTGGTACATAAGTGATAAATTTAGATTTAACGATCCGAGGTAATAATAGTGTGGCTATTTGATTTATCACAGTCATCAGAATAACTTTGATAATAATCTTGAAATTCTTTAATGTTAAAATCCTTAATAAGGTTTCGATCCTGGCGTACGTGATATTTTACAGGCTCTACCAACACCAATCATGGTAAGTTGCTTTGTATAATAACTGGTTTTATGGACCGCCTATTCACATTGCAAGGCTGTTGGGGATTTTTACATATCTCACTCGTTTAAGAATGGCACGTTGCAATTAATCGTTTTTTCCTGAGGGCAAAAAACTTGATTCAATCAAAATTACAAAAATACCGCCAAAACGAAATGTAAACGTTTTTTCTTTTGTTATCATTTTTTTCCAATTGCAATTGGCTCAAAATTATATTAATCCTTAAATTATATTTGAGGACAACTGTAATGTAAACACTGAGAAAAAAGTTTGTTTGAATCAAACAAACGTATCATTGATATAAGGTCAAAGAAAAAATATCTTTGAATTAAAAAAAATTTGTTCGAATTAAAAAAAATTTGTTTGATTCAAAGAATTTTTGTTTAATATGATGAAATCAATTTTTTTGAATCAAAGAAAATTTCTTTGAATCAAACAAAATTTGTTTAATTTAAAGATATTTTTTCTTTGACCCTATATCAATGATACGTTTGTTTGATTCAAACAAACTTTTTTCTGAGTGAAGATTACTATTATTGGAGACAAACTATATAATTTGAAGTGAACGAGCCCGAACGCGCGCTCTAGCGCGCGGAAATGATTTTTATTTTATTTTTTTTAAATTTTCCCGCGTTGCCTGTATTGACCAATAAGGAATCAATCAGTCCACGCATTTCGAGATATTTCGATATTCGATGTGTACGATCTTTTTAGAATAGGATTATAATTTGGGACGACTTTAATTTGAACTTTAATTATTATTTTAATTGTCCAAAATTGTTATATTCTTTTCGATTATAATTACCGCCAAATTGTATGTCCCAATTCTTAATTATTGTCCCAATCTCCGCATAAATTTTTCCTGTTATTAAAAGGACATACGTATCGAATATCGAAAAACTTTAATGCTAAAATGCGTGGACCCGATTCCATATTCGTCAATACACTCAGAAAAAAGTTTGTTTGAATCAAACAAACGTATCATTGATATAGGGTCAAAGAAAAAATATCTTTGAATTAAAAAAAATTTGTTCGAATTAAAAAAAATTTGTTTGATTCAAAGAAATCTTTTTTAATATGATGAAATAAATTTTTTTGAATTAAAGAAAATTTCTTTAAATCGAAAAAATTTTTTTGACCCTATATCAATGATACGTTTGTTTGATTCAAACAAACTTTTTTGAGTGTATAGACGGTGACGCGTCGTATATCGATAATCGCGGGTGGCGCGGGAAATTTTAAATCTTTTCACATGGTAGAGTCTGGTAGAGTAAGACAGATATACTTAAAAAAAATTGTTTAATAAAAAAATTAATTAATTAATTAATTATTAAAATAATAATAATAATAATTAAAGTAAAAATTATATTGATTATTGATTATTAGTTATTACATATTATTATAGAAATAATATAAAATATGAAAAATATAAAATAAATTTGTTATACATATAGATTAATTTAATGTTTATTAATTACTTGAGAAAAAAAATTAAATTAGTGTATTCAACAGTGTCGATATTAATTCTACAATATTCGACAACTGTCGAATACGCTAATTCAATTTTAAAGAAATATGAAATATCGTAAAATATAAAATTTTAAAATAAAATAAACCCGCGCGCGGAAGCGCGCGTTCGATCTCGTTGTAATCATAAAGTACAGTGAGTCTAAACAGAAAATTGTATCCAAATGTACTGAAAATTGGTTTTTTAATAAGGAAATGAAAAATAATAAACGGGATAAAAGATTTTTAATAAAGTGTGATCTAAGGATCAGGTCAACGGACTAAGGACTTAAGACACGGAAAATGCATATAACTTTTCTGGAAGATCATTTTGACGTCCTTGATCGAGAAACACGTACGCTGGATTGGTCACGTAGGCATACGACAAAAATGTTATCTTGAATTTTTATATCGAGCCTATTCCTTTTTGGATCTTCTATCTCTGGATATTGTCATTATATTAATATGTAATGACTCGTCTCGTGAGATTATATAGTAAATTATATAGTCTATAAACGAGTAAAATGATTTACTTTCTTAAATTTCTTCTTCAGCTCAGTTTTTAGCTCATTGTCAGACAAATTTTATTTTAAAATTTTGAATACATAATCTTGTTATTGCATTGTGCAACTCTTAGAGAAATATATGATCCTACTGATTTACATTTACGTCACGGCAAATGGCAAATCATTTTAATCGATATGAGTGACACTTTTAACACCGAAAAATTATTTTTATACGAGATTATTTGAAAAGGAAGAGTTATGGGTGAGCACCACACCCAGAATAAAATACTTTTATCCTATCTTAAAAAAGTGGTGAATATACCGAATTTGAAAATATATGTAGGTATATGTAAATATATGTGTGTGTGTGTACGTATATTTACATATCAGTTACCATCATGATCAAGAGATTCTACAGGATTATAAAGTAATTTTAAGGGATTTGACTATATTTTGTGGAATTTTAAGTAATTTGATAAACTTTCCCGAGTAGAAATTTTGCTGTGGCCCCGATCGGGTCCAGATCGGGGGATTTCAGACCGGGGATGAAACACACGGTCCGACCAGGCCCAGACCTGGTCAAACCTGGCCTGATCGGGGCCCGATTGGGCCGGGCGTTTCTTCACCGATCTGGGCCAGGTTTGGAAATTTCTACCGGGTTTAAGAGATTTTAAGGCATTTTACGAAATTTCATTGGATTTTCAGATATTTTAAGAGATTTAATGAGATTTCAATGGAATCTTGGTTTTACGATTGAGATTTTAGAAGTATTAAGTGCGCGGAGAAAAATGGATATTCAAACTTAATATCTACATAGTCAAAAACTTGAATTACAAATATATTCATCCGAAATATGTAGATATTAATCCTAAATATCTAGATATTCATCTTATTGAATATCTAAGATATTAAGCTTAAATATCCATTTTTCTCCGTGTGACTTCACAGTATTTTGAGGTATTTTATGAATATAAAGGATTTTACGAAATTCCATGAAATTTTAAGTAATTTTTAGAGATTTTACGATATTTCATAGGATATTAAGTTATTTTAATAACTTAAGGGATTTCAAGGTATTTAAGAAATTTCATAAGATTTTTTCATGGGATATTAAGTAATTTTATAGGATTTGATATTTTGGGAGATTCTAAGTAATTTTAAGCAACTTTAAGATATTTTATGAGATATTAAGTAAGTTTAAGGAAATTTATTTCCAGAAATTTTAAAGGATTTGGTGAGATTATATTGGATTTTTAAGAATTTTAAAGAATTTAACGAAATTTCATTGAATGTTGAGTAATTTTAAGAGATATAATAAGACCTCATGGGATTTTAAGTAATTGTAAACAATTTCAAGAAATGCCAATTTATTTTGTGAAATTTCAAGAGATGTCATAAGATTTCATGCGATATTAAGTAATTTTATGGGATTTGATGATATTTTGGGAGATTCTAAGTAATTTTAAGTGCCTTTAAGGTATTTTGTGAGTTATTAAGTAATTTTAAGGACATTTATTTCCAGAAATTTTAAAGGATTTGGTGAGATTATATTGGATTTTCAAAAATTTAAAAGAATTTATCGAAATTTCATTGAATGTTGAGTAATTTTAAATAATTTTAAGAAATGCCAATTTATTTTATGAAATTTAAAGGAATTTCATAAGATTTCATAGGATTTTAAATAATTTTAAGGATTATAACGATAGGTTGTAGAATTTTAAGGAATTTTATGGAACATCAAGGAATATCAATAATTGATTTTACAAAATTTAAAGGAAATACACCAAATTTTAAAGGATGTTAAAGGCATTTGAGATATTGTACGGGATATTAAGTATTTTTAAATATTTTTAAGGGATACAAAAGGGATTTTACGGAAGTTCATGGAATTTTTAATACTTGTAAGATATTTTACGATATTTAATGGGATATTAAATTATTTTAAGGACTTTCAAGGATTTTGAAGGATATAATAAAGACATTTTAAGGAATATAATGAAACTTATGGAGATTCCTGAAATTAGACAAGGAATTACAAAGTTTTCATATTTCAAGAATTAAAAATTCTTAATTATTTTGTCTACTATCAAAAGGTATGCAAAAACGAGAAATTAATCGCGCACAGGGCGCGCGGATCATAATTGATAATTAAATTAAAGAAAACATTTTTTTGACTACGTTTTTTTGATTTAACATATTTCTTTAAATCAAACAAAAGTTTCGTTGACCGTGTATCAAAACTAGAATTTTTTTGATTCAAAGAAACTTTTTCCTGGATGCATTTACAATTTTTACAATTTTTACAATTTTTACAATTTTTTACAATCTTCTCATTATGATCTTTCAAAAATTACAATTAATTGTCCCAACTTAAATTCTTCTTCAAATTGTCCCCAAATTATAATCCCTCCAAAAATGAAATTGTCCCAAAAAAATTTTCAAACGTGTGTGTTTTTTTATGAGAAACGGTACATTTTTTTACTACCAGGAAATAATTTCATGATTATTATACGAGAATAAAAGAATTGCTCTTAAATTTTTGGTTGAATCACTTCTTTGACCTCAGCTTTAAGGTCAAAGCCAGATTCGCGTTTGTTTTTTTTATGAAATCCCTTAAAATTCTGTTTGAAAAACTTGTTTGAAAGTTGATTGAAAGTCAATAAAACAATTTTCCAAAACCAACAATTAGGTCCATTTAAATTATATTAAAATAAAACAAATTGCGGACTGAATCCTTCGGAACAATTATTTTTTACTGTGGTCGCGAGAATAGTCATAGTGCGATCAGAATTATGGGCTTGGTTACATGTAACGAGTTTACCAATGCGGGCCAAGGAGAGTTTGTTCGAGGTTTTCTTACAATCTTACAAACTTAATATAATACGCCATAAAAAGATCCTTTTGACAATTTAAAAAAAAAATTATTAGTAAACCTATTTTTAAGTAGGAAAGAAATTAATTGTTTTCATTACAGAGATTTTTAAAGAAGAGTGAAAATAAATGTATAAATATGAAGAAATTGTTAAATGAGTCAGAAAGTTATTAATAAAATTTACAAATTGAAGTCTTAGGAAATTAAAACAGAAATCTTCTATATAGGTTGATTGTATTTCTGATTGGATGGAAAAGTTAATTAACAATTATGCTTTCATCAGACATTCACAGAGTGATAAAATGGAATAATAAAGGTATAGGATGAACTATATAGTATACATTGATTTCTTTTTTTCCTTTTTTTTGCATAAAATTATTCTCTTATTTTTTTCAATTAATTAAAAGAAATATTTTTTAATTTGAAAAAAAAAACATTTACTTAATTTAAAAAAACGATTTGTTTAAATTAAACAAAATTATATTTTCAAATGAAATAAATAAAAACAAATATATGATTGACCCCATATCAAAGTGATAATTTGTTTGATTGTGTGACGCCGTGTCACTTATTGTTCTAATCAATAAAACTTTTCACTAAGAATCCAAACACCTTGGTATTGATCCAATATTAGTTAGCAGGTCAAAGAACTCATAAGATTGACTCATCGGACTTGTAAACAAGAAAATTGAAAACATAAAATCCACCCTCTCGTGGGCGACACCAAGACTCATCTTCGAACCTGTGACTAATATGTACACCTTATTGACACACTGAGAAAAATATTTTGTGCAACAAAATATGTTTTGTTGGCTGAAAAAAATTTTTGTTGGTTCAACAAAACATTTTGTTGGTTTAACAAAACGTTTTCTTGACCCAACAAAAATTTGGTTGAGCCAACAAAAAAATTTTGTTGCACAAATACCAACAAAATTATTTTGTTGTCCGGACCAAACCTTTTTTTCAGTGCAAGCTCGTCAATTGAGAGAAAAACAAAATCTCATCTTCGAACCCTTGATTAAAAGATATTATCAATCTACGTACACCGTATTGATAGGCTCGGCAATAACACGTGTCTTTTGCTATTGGTCAGCAGAAAAATAGCAAATATAATTATAATTATAATTATTAATTTTAATATAATAGTTATATTATCAATTTTATCAATTACAATAATTGTCCATAAAATTGTAATTGTAGCTGTCTTAACTTATCCTATATATAATAATATAAATTGCAGGTCCCCCCAATTATAATTTTCTTCTGTTTACAATTGTCTCCAATTATAATCATTCACAAATTATAAAAATAATATAATTATAAAAATAATATAATCTTTTTCAAATTATAAAAATCTTAAGATTACAGTTCAAATTATAAATGCCATTATAAACAACCCCAAACCGTGCACTGCAAATTATAATATTGTCCCCAATTGAAATGTCAAAATTGTAACTGTACCAAGCTATAGTCTTCAAATTATAATTCTTCCCTATATATATATATATTATAATTTCATTCAAACTTTCAACTTTTAGAAGGCAATGCTCGGAAAATTATGCCATGATGTTTATAAATAAATTGAATAAACGCTAATTATGCATCTTCTTTTGTGTTCGCAGGTCAAAGACACCTCTGACTAACCGTAATATATTAATTATGCTAAATGAAATTAATTTATTTTCAAATATTCATTAATGATTTTTTTTATTCATCAATATATTTTTATTTTTCATTCTCTATTGTCATCCTAAATTTTCTTAAATTGATATATAATATATATATATATATATATATATATATTAATAAAGAGTTCTTAAGTGATATAAAAAGAGTTTAATAACCTCGTATCAAGAAATTTCCTCATCTATTATCTTTTGATAATATAAATAACTTATTTTAAAACAGGTTGAACAAATATTTCTAAATTTAAAGAAGGAAAATAAATGTTTCTTTTCCGGTTGATTCTTCCGTGAGAATGTTTTCAGCTTATTCTTGGTAATACATATTGTGCAACTTTTTATTGTGAACGCAAAGTGCATTTAAGGTCATGACAATCGATTACATGGGGAGAAAAGTAGCGTAACTAGCTCTATTCAAATGAAGACATTTTATTTTAAATTATTTAATTTATTTAGTTTAAATTTAACTCTTTAATAAAATTATTTTCAAGCATTTTTTTAAATGGTACAACCAAGATGTTGTTTTATTAAAATTTTCCTAAAAGTTTTAATTGAAATAAAATTGAAAATTTTTAAATTTAACTTATTTTATTTCAATTTTTAAAATAAAACGCTTTTACTCGTTTTGTTGAATTGTCTAACTGGGACATAAATGCATCCTGGTCAGAACTTCTCACACTTACATAATATCCTACTACCGTTTTCTATAAAAGACAGTTATGATTTATGTTTCCAATCACATATTCACACTTTGAACCAATCTTCCCATTATTGCCTTTCTTTATGAACATTAGCACAATCAATTTGAATTTCTTTTCGCTAACTTGCCAAAGAGTTATTCAATTAGTTGAAAATTATTTATTTAAGTTTTGCATTAAAGTATACTAAAATATATATTATGTAATTTTAATAATAAGGGATTAACCAAATTGTGCAATTGCTGACAGTTTATAATATTCGTGAAATTAAAAAAAATTACCGTCAATGGAAAATTTTCGCCAAAATTTTAATTTAAATAAACAAAAAAGTAAATGTACGGAAGTAAAAAATACCGGAATTATAAATGTCCGAATTTTAAAATTTCTGAATTCTAAATTTATCGAATAACATTTCCGAATTATATTATAAACGAATTTTAAGTATATTCTGTTACTAAACTTTCAGTGTACATAATTATTTAATTTTTTACAACTTCAAGTCATTAAAAGATCAATGAAATTTTGCTGATTCTTTGTAACGATTGCATATTATTTTTTTTAATGCATTAACATTAACTCAAATTAAAAGATATCCGCAGTTTTACAGTTAAGGGTTAAAATAAGTGATATATCCATCGATTTTTATCAATTTTCCTTTTTCATGATTTCCCTTTATCATGATTCCTTTTTATCATTTCCTTTGACAATTACCATTTAAAATGATTTCCCTTTATTATAATTTCCTTTTACCATTCCTATTTACCAAGATTTCTCTTTACAATGATTTTCCCTCACAAATGATTTCCATTTACAATTATTCTCCTTTGCCATCACATATTCTCTTTAACATGAAAATTTCTATTTGAAATGATTTATATTTAAATTGATCTTCCTTCACAATTTTCTTTAACTATTTCTTTTCATCATGATTTCCTTTATTAATTTTCATTTACAATGGTTTCATTAAAAATTTTCCTTAACGATTTATTATCATTTAGATACTTTATCATTTACATTTAAAATAGAGGAATGTACATATATTATAGGAATCATTAATTAATCATCAAATGTATTAATATTAGTTTATCAGCTTCAAATTATGATTATTTGAAAAATTATAGTGGAAAAATAAATTTTACTATATTATAAAAGTAGACCCGCCTTTTCGGTGGCCGCTACAACTATCTTTTTTTTTCTTCTTTCTCATGGAGGAAGCTTTATATTAAAAAAAAAATTGATTTTCTAAAAAGTCTTTTTTTATAAATTTCAATAATAGTATCAATTTATAGATTTGCATTCAGCCAATCTCATTTAAAATTTAAAATTGATTATTTTTTCATCATTTTTTAAAAATAATTTTTAATCGAGGGGTTGACAACTCATGAAATCAGGTGTATATTTGCACTGAAATCTGAATTCTCCTGTAATATCTTAAGTCATTTGAAGTCACTTGAATTCACGTAAATTCACGTAAATTCACTTGATGTCAAGTGAATTCGTTTGAATTTTCTTGAAATATGCTGAAGTCAGTGAAATCTTCTGAAGACAGTGAAGTCACTTAAAGTCACTTGAATTCACTTAAAGTCGCGTGAATTTTCTTGAAATCTTCTGAAGTCACTTGAAGTCACCTGAATTCACTTTAAGTCACGTGAATTCATTTGAATTTTCTTAAAATCTCTTGAAGTCAGTGATATCTTCTGAAGTCAGTAAAGTCACCTGAAGTCACATGAATTCACTTGAAGTCGCGTGAATTCATTTTAATTTTCTTGAAATCTTCTGAAGTCATTTGAACTCACTTGAAGTAACCTGAATTCATTTGAATTATCTTGAAATATCATGAAGTCAGTGAAATCTTCTGAAGTCACTTGAAGTCACCTGAATTCACTTTAAGTAGCGTGAATTTTCTTGAAATCTTCTGAAGTCACTTGAAGTCACCTGAATTCACTTGAAGTCGCGTAAATTTTCTTGAAATCTCCTGAAGTCAGTGAAATCTTCTGAAGTCATTGAAGTCACTTGAGTCGCGTGAATTCATTTTAATTTTCTTGAAATCCCCTGAAGTCAGTGAAATCTCCTAAAGTCAGTGAAATCTTTTGAAGTCATTTGAATTCATATAAAGTCACATAAAATCACACGAATACATTTGAATTTTCTTGAAATCTCCTGAAGTCAGTGATATCTTTTGAAGTCAGTGAAATCTTCTGAAGTCAGTAAAGTCACTTGAAGTCACTTAAAGTCGCGTGAATTTTCTTGAAATCTCCTGAAGTCAATGAAATCTTCTGAATTCACTTGAAGTCACCTGAATTCATTTGAATTTTCTTTAAATATGCTGAAGTCAGTGAAATCTTCTGAAGTCAGTGAAGTCACCTGAAGTCGCGTGAATTTTCTTGAAATATCCTGAAGTCAGTGAAATCTTCTGAAGTCACTTGAAGTCACCTGAATTCATTTGAATTTTCTTGAAATATGCTGAAGTCAGTGAAATCTTCTGAAGACAGTGAAGTCACTTGAAGTCACCTGAATTCACTTCGAGTCGCGTGAATTTTCTTGAAATCTCCTGAAGTCAGTGAAATTTTCTGAAGTCACATAAAGTCACCTGAATTCACTTGAAGTCACGTGAATTCATTTGAATTTTCTTGAAATCTCTTAAAGTCATTGAAATATTCTGAAGTCATTGAAATATCCTAAAATATCTTGAAGTCAGAAGTAGGTGTACACCCGCTTGGTCGAGTTGGCAACCCCTCAATTTTAATTTAAAATGTATTTTATACTAAAATTTCTGTATTATATATTCTTTGAAATTTTAATGAAATTTTTTCCAGGATGCACCACGAGGAGGTAACCAATTATTCATCTCAAAAAAAAAAAAACCTTAAAGAAATTATATTAAATATGTAATACATACATATTTTAAAAATTTTTGATTACCTTCTCTAAGTGAAACCTGAAATTTTATTAAATTATTTTGTATACATTTTTAATTTTTAAAAATGGTTTCATTGTGTGCAAATGCAAAAAGATTGAGAATCTTGAAAGAAAATATTACTAAAATAATTAAATATTAAAAAAAATATTTAATCACACATTTTATCTACTTTTATAATATAGTAAAATTTATTTTTCTATTATAATTTTTCAAATAATCATAATTTGAAGCTGATAAACCAATATTAATACATTTGATGATTAATTAATGATTCCTATAATGTACAAATTTTAAATGTAAATGATAAAGTATGTAAATGATAATGAATCGTAAAGGAAAATTTTAAATGAAACCATTGTAAATGAAAATTGATAAAGAAAATTATGATGAAGAGAAATGCGGAAAATCAATTTTAATAGAAATCATTTTAAATTTTAAATTAAAACAATTGTATATTATGATAAAGGGAAATGATAAAGAGAAATAATTGTAAATGGAAATCATTGTAAGGGAAAATCATTGTAAAGAGAAATCTTGGTAAATGGGAATGGCAAAAGGAAATCATAATAAAGGGAAATCATTTTAAATGATAATTTTCAAAGGAAATGGTAAAAGGAAATTATAATAAGGACGTTAAACTCCGATGGAGGGGATAAGGAATCGTGAAGCCAAAAGTTTTTGGACGGTGGGGATGCTCGGGTATTGCTGCGCAGTTTCACGCAGTTTGTTTTTGTTCTGCGCATCAACAGAAAATCCGACAGATCTGACGGATTACGAATCTAACCTCAAACTTATGTTTGTTAACGTGTAATAAGATTTCAAGCGAGTGTGATAATATGGTTATTTTATGTTGCATTGATTTTTGCCCGAGTGGATTTTGTAAATCTAACAGTAAAATGAAGAAATAGAATTTTTAAATTGGAACTTGGCGACACAGGAATATACAGACACATTCAAACAGCTGTATATGCGCAGTGATTCTGCGCAAGCAAATCTGTTTATCCCCTCCGGCCTTAAATTTTCTGCCTCACCCCCTCCATCGGAGTTTAACGTCCTTATTAGAGTGTTCTTGAGAGATCCTCTAGGGAGAATTGGGACATCTGAAAAAAGTCGTTGCTGATTGGTCCAAAAATTTAGGTCCTACCGGATTACGCAAATCGTCAAAAACGGGGCCAGCCTACGCGCGCATTGTTTTGGCTTACCGCTGGAGAAATTCTTCCATTGGTCCATTTAATTCGATTTTGAATCGCGCGCCAAATTACAGTCAGTTGCAGAATTTCTCCAGCAGGAAGCCAACACGTGCTGCACGCGCAGGTCCGTCAAAACAACGTTACAAAACATTAAATTGAGGTTATGATGCCTTTAAAATGAGCACCAACGCGCATGCGTTTCTTGACGACTTCCGTAATCTGGTAGGACCTAAACGAGTTGGCGGGGGCACGGTGTCTTAACTTTCCCTAGAGGATCTCTAGTGTGTGTCTTCTCCCCCCCGCGTCATCATGCCCTGTCCACAATAGAGACTAAGCTCGAGAACGTTCGACGCGAAGTTCTTACTTACGTTCGTTTTTACGTCACAAGTAGACGCGTTGAACACTGCTACTAACTGTCCCAGAGTTTTGACGTGCTCGATGTTCCACTGTTCCGGTGGTTCAGTCGGGAAATGTTACTGAACCACCAGATCAGTGGAACATGGAGTACGTCAAAACTCTGGGACAGTTGGTAGCAGTGTTCAACGCGTCTATTTGTGACGTAAAAACGAACGTAAGTAAGAACGTCGCGTCGAACGTTCACGAGCTTAGTCTCTATTGTGGACAGGGCATCAAGGTACCAGCGTAACATCTTTGGTGAGTTTACCGTGTGCCACCTTGGGGGGTGCATCTGTGGCCGGGGGAGTGGGCCGGCCTGCGCGTCGGGGACGCCAACGCTGCTAGTAATTATTCAAACCTAACTGCCGAGAAGCGACCTTTTTTAACTAATTGACGAATAAGACTGCTGTTGACTAATTATTGGATTATTTATTGACTTATTTATTCCTTTTTTGTTATTGAATTCTTTTATTGACCTGATCTTTTTATTTATATGTTATATTACCGACTGATCTATTTACTTGGTAGTCTTATTTAATTAATTATTTGACTATTGTTCCCTGTATGTTATTTTATTTTATTTGAATTACTAGAATTGTTTCACGTCACATTTATCATTATTGTTTAGACTATTTTTATTCGTGTGACGTTAAATTTATTTTATCCATCTGTGATACTAGCTGAAAGCGATAGCATTTTTCTAATTTCTCGTAATTGTTATACTTTTATTTTTAGGTATCTCTCGACCTTTCTTCTCTCGCCCGAGCCCTTCAATTGTCCTGCAAATTCCTGGTATTCGAGTCAGCTGTGCAGCTGTGCGATCGATAACGCTGTATACAGATATACCGCACAGTGCTCTGCACCGGCTGACTCCCGATGTAAACACGCCTGACTCGATTCCTTATTTCGGTTCATTGTATTATTTCTATTTCTGGCATACCGAGTCTCGTCGTAAATTCCTCTCTTATTGATTTTCTTCTTCAAATTCAATTTAATTATTTCTAGAAACGTATTTCAAATTAAAATCAACACTTAAATTTAAATTCACTAATTACGTATCACTTGCATTTAATTTCCTTTTAGATTTGAAATTTCACTTTAACTTAACTTTAAATAGTAATAAAAATTATACAATCATGTTACATTATTTTACCTCCTTCTTTGGAGATTATTATTTAATTATATCACTTTTTCTTGAATTTTCTCCCTCTTTTATGAATTTAAAATGTCGGAAAAAGCAGGGGAGGTTGTCCTAACATGGACTTGGCCTGAGCCGGAGCAATTTCGATGTGCGTACTGTGACCCTGCGGAGGTAAGTCGCCAACTCAAAACGGGGCGGAGAACAGGCATCTTTAAAAAGTTCGAGAACTACTCAAAACACCTAAAACTGTACCACACAGGATACAGGTTTGAAAACATATTTAAATACAGCCTATGCGACTTTGTGGGCACTAGTACTTATAAGCGAAAATCGGTGTCCACACACTTTAAAAAGATGCACCAAAATGCCGACGCTCCCCCCCAAGAGAGGGCGACCTGTGCCCGCGAGAGTCTTACAAGCAAGGGCTGCAACTCCTGTGGAGCGACAAGGCAGTCCACCCCCAAATATTGCGCCCCCTGAAAATCAGGGGCGACCTGAGCGTGAACGACAGAGTTGTGTTGCGGCAGCGTAGGAGGCGGATCTTCCACTTCTCACCGGAGGATAATGGCGACGTGAACTTGCCCATGACACTTAGGGCAAATAGGGCACATACCACCCTGCCCGAGGATACCAACTCTCAGTCGCGACGCATTACGAGGGCCAGGCGGAGAACCCTTCTCAGCGACAATGTCTCGGAGGACGCCGCTGAAGCTCAAGCCACCCCCCCCACCCTACTACTGTTGATGCCAATCCAGCAATCCAGCGCTGAACGACAGCGCCATCGTCGAATCAACATCCCCCATTGCGAATCTGTCCGTAGCGCTTAGGGACCGTCTGGGGGCTAGCCCGCGCAATAGGGGTGTAAATAATAATGACCAAAATCCTAGTATTTTAAGCTGCGTTTCTGTTTCGGTTAACAATAATAATATTGAAATTGCTCCGCCTCGGAAAACGACAGGGCCGGATGAGAGCGAAGTTAAAAGGGAGAGGGCCCGAGTAACAGCCGAATCTGTGGCGATCGAGACTCTTGAGCAGCTCAATGAGGCCACGGGCTCATTTGTCTCGTTTGTCGCTAGGTTCTTCTTGGGGGCATCTGAAAGGGACCGTGGCAACCGGAGAAATGCCAGAAGGCACAATAACAACCGTGTGCCTAGTAAAACTGAGGCCGCCACAAGGATCCAGAGGCTCTATCGGCAGAATAAGAGGAGAGCCATGCAGAAAGTTCTTGCAGGTCCCAGTGAGAGCTGCAAGATTGATTTAAAACAGGTTGAAGATTATTTTTAAAATGTATATAGTTCAAATGATAATATTAATCTGCATGACCTTCCTGCCGATTATAACCTGGACCCTCCTGACGAGTCCAGTAACGGGGCTCTCCTGGAAACCACATCCCAGCAGGATGTCGTCAAGAAAATAGGCTCGATGAAAAACACGGCCTCTGGACCTGACGAAATTGTATACGAGACTCTTCTGAGGAGAGTGTCCCTCACCATCTTGGTACACAAGAAGGGGGACCCTACCCAAATTGCAACAAAATTATATGTATAATTTCAGAAAAGAATTGTATTAGTTAATTTTTTTTTCAAATTCATAGGTTTCATAGAAATCGACAAAGAGTATGTCCCCACAACACCAAGGACAACTCGGACCCCTAACATCATGCCCGAGGACACTGAGAACCCCCTCCGTCGATTAACAAGAGCCAGACGGAGAGCCCTTCTCCGTGACAATGTCCCGGAGGACGCCGCTGAGGTTGATACTGCCCCCCCCCCCCCCCCCAATACTGCAAGTACTCCGCCCTCCAGCCAGCCTCCGCCACCTAGCCCTGTGCACACAACACCGAGATTAGGGGGGACCGGGGCGGTAGAAACTGAGGCGGTGGTTGCCGTCGATATTCTGGAGAGGGCCTTAGGCGAATCTCCGGTCAACTCTAGCTGGTCTCCTATAGAGGATGCAAACACCACCGAGCCATCCACAGGACTCTCTCCCATGACGACTCTCTCGACGGCGCCCGAGTCAAACAACAGCCCTAGCGCTGTGAATTTAGGCAACACGACTCCACATAATAATGTAAATAATAGTGATAATAGAAATAATAATGTCAATAGTAATAATAGGCTTAGTGTACATGACAGGGGGGCTGCTCCGGCCGAGGGGCTATCGGACGAGAGTGATGTTGCGAGAGAAAGGGCTCAGGTTCTAGCGGAGTCTGTAGCGATTGAGACCACTGAACATTTCAACAAGGTCACTGACTTGTTTGTCTCATTCGTTACTAAATTCTTTTTGGCGACATCTGAAAGGGAGCGTGGCAACCAGAAGAAAGGCAAAAAGAGCAACACCCGTGTGCTCAACGAAACTGAGGCCGCCACGAGGATCCAGAAGCTGTATCGGAAGAATAAAAGGAGGGCTATGCAAGAAATTCTTACAGATCCAAGTGTGAGCTGTAAGATTAATTTGAATGAAGTTGAGAATTATTTTAAGAATGTTTATAGTAATGATAACGTAGAGTTAAATAGCCTTCCTTCTGATTATAACCTGGACCCTCCTGACGAGCCCAGTAATGAAGCTCTACTGGAAGCCATTTCCCCGCAAGAAGTCGCCAGGAAGATCAGCTCCATGAAGAACACGGCGCCTGGGCCCGATGGTACTGTTTATGGGACCCTCCTGAAGGCGGACCCAGCTGGAGCAATTCTCACTAATATTTTTAATGCATGCCTTCAGCTGCACACTATCCCCCAGTGTTGGAGAGAATCCCTCACCATTCTGGTGCATAAAAAGGGAGATCCAGCCCAAATCACCAATTGGCGACCCCTGACAATGACCAACACCGCATATAAGATCTTCGCGGCCATTATTTCAGACAGGGTCACCAACTGGGCGCTCGCGAACGACAGGCTGTCCTGGGAGCAGAAGGGCTTTCTGCCGAGCGAGGGGTGCTATGAGCACAACTTCGTCTTACAGGAGGCAATTCAGCTAGCCAGGGCTAAGCGAAAAAATCTCGTGGTAACATGGCTGGATCTTGCCAATGCATTTCCATCCATGCCCCACGCGACTATTCGCCATGCCCTTAATGTTCCTGGAATGCCGCCCGCCGTTGTGGACCTTGTCCTAAATATGTTTAGTGGGTGCTCTTCGAGGGTGCGGGCTGATGACGGTTGCACTGACAGCCTTAGCATAGGAGCAGGGGTGAAGGGGCTGTCCGCTTAGCCCCATCACCTTCAACCTAGTGTTTGAGCTTGTCATCCGAGCCATTAAAAAGATGGGGGTTGGATTTCCTGTATATGGGAAGCTGGTGGACCTCATTGCATACGCGAATGACCTCACAGCCCTGACAAGCAGCCAGCGGGAGATGCAGAAGGTGCTGAATGTGGCCTCAGAGCTGTGCGGAAAAATCGGTCTTAAATTTAAACCGGCTAAGTGTGCCGCCTTGTCTTTGGAACGTGGCAAGGTGGTAGAATCACACTTGGTCATAAATGGCGAGAGTATTAAATCGCAATTTATTTAATTTTATCTTATTTTTTGATTATCTTTAATTTCCTGAGGCAAAATGGCCCTCAAAAAGGTCACATGGATCTGGCCGGAGCCTGATCAGTTTAAATGTACATATTGCCCCCCGTCGGAGGTGGGTCGTCGTCTCATTACGGGTGGGCAGGCAGGCGTCTTTAAAAAATTCGAAGACCTAGCAAAGCACCTGAAGCTTCACCATAAAAACTTCAAATTTGAGCACGCTTTTAAGTGCAGTGTGTGCGGATTTGTGGGCACTGGTGCCTACAAAAGAAAATCAGTCTCCGTCCACTTTAAAAAGTTTCATGCAAATTCAGTAAATGACCCTGCCCCCCCACCCGACAGGGCGGGACACTCGCCCGTAGAAACTATACAAGAACGAGTCGAGGCTCCTGCGGAGCCCCCAAATAGCCCCTCTCAAAATGTTGCACCCGACTTATTAACTACCCCCCCCGTGGCTCGGGTACCAACGATAGAGTCGTTATGAGGAGAAGGAGGAGAAGAGTTCGAACAACATCACCGGATCCTGAAGATGAGTATGTCCCCACAACACCAAGGACAACTCGGGCCTCTAACATCATGCCCGAGGACACGGAGAACCCCCTCCGCCGATTAACAAGAGCCAGACAGAGAGTCCTTCTCCGTGACAATGTCCCGGAGGACGCCGCTGAAGTTGATAGTGCCTCTGCATTGCAGTACCACAGTGTGCGGCCCAATAATTGCACTCTAAAATAAAGTTTCCAAAAACCGGTTCGGTACTACTCTAAATTTAAAGTTTTTAGTCTTTGAAAAATTTCAATTTCGAATTTCCGCCATTTTCTCTTATTTTCGCGCGTGTGGTGTTCCCTGATGCTCGTGTGTGTCTCCTCCCCCCGCGTCGTCGAGGTACCAGTGCAACATCTTTAGTGAGTTCTCCGTGCGCCCCCCTGGGGGATGCACCTGAGGCCGAGGGGAGTGGGCGGGCCCGTGCGTCGGGGACGCCAACACTGGTAATTATTATTCAAACCCAACTGCCGAGAAGCGACTTTTTCTGCAGCATTTTCCACCAACATTTTCTCTCTTCATAAATATTTAAAGGTGTTTTTGCCCAATTTGCTAATTAAATTCTCAGGGGGGGGGGGTTTCTTTTACTCAAAATAGACGTACTTTAAATAATACGATTCTTCTGCATTTTTAATTATTCTGTTTGTTGAAAAATGCCTGCTATCTCTTAAAACTCACTAAGACTGATTCTAGAGTTAATCTGTAAACATATCTCTATATTGACAAATTATTTATTTTAAATTTTAAATTTATTTTTCTGGTGTATGTGCACCGAATTCTTGACTATCGTACCTGACCAGTTTATATAAGACTGATTTTCAACCCGGCACAGTGCGCCGCCTTGTCTTTGGAGCGTGGCAAGGTAGTAGAGTCGCACTTTACCATCAATGGTGAAAATATTAAATCGCTCAAGGAGGAGGAGATCTACGAGCATCTGGGGGTGCCCACGGGGGCAAAGTTCATCCAGAACCCCGTGGACTCCCTTGAAAGAGCGATCGCCGATGTGGAGGCAATTCATGCCTCTCTCCTTACACCATGGCAGAAACTAGAAGCGACATCGGTTTTTGTCCTGTTACAGGCTCGACTTCATCCTTAGGGGTGGACGAGTCAACAAAACATCGTTGACATTACTGGACAGGACCGTTAAAAAGTACGCCAAGCTCTGGATGTCTCTCCCACAGAGGGCGAGCGCTGAGATTGTCCACATCCCCCCCTCCAAGGGGGGGCAGGTCTCCTTCCTATTGGAGACCTGCTAGATATTTATTCAATTGCTCATATCTTTAAAATGCTCACCACTCAAGATCAGGTGGTGAGGGACATTGCGCACGCCTCTCTGGGGGAAGCAATCAGAGGGAAGCTGAAAAGAGAGCCGACGAAGGACGAGGTCGCGCAGTACCTCTCGGGCGACTACACGGGCGTATTCTTCGGGCCTTCGAGCACGGGTGCGTCCTTATGGTCGTACGCGAGGAATGCTGCGAGAAGACAAAGAGATCGACTCGGGGTTCGCTGGCGTTGGTGTGAGGAGAGAGGGGAATTGGCGGTTGAGTGCAGAGGCAGGGGGGCGGATCGCGTTATCGTCCCACCAAAGGCAAGGTCCCAGATTATCTACCGCCTAAGAGTGTCAATACAAGAACACTATCTTGCCTCTCTTTTGAGCAAGAAAGACCAGGGCAAGGTGTTTCAACTCGCTGCAGCCGACAAGACATCGAATCACTTCCTGCGAAATGGAAGTTTTACGAGGTTTGCCGACTGGCGATTTGTGCACCGGGCAAGGCTGGACGTGTTGCCATTCAATGAGGCGATAAGATGGGACAACCAGCGCGATAAGCGCTGTCGCAGGTGTGGGTACGATGGCGAGACCCTACCCCATGTCCTGAACAACTGCCGAGCCCACATGATCGCGATCACGAGGCGCCATGACGCTATTGTAGCGAGAGTCGCGAAGGCTTGTAAGCTCCCGGGGGAAATCTCCCTCAATAAGTCGGTCCCGGGGGCTGATGCGGACCCTACGCCCTTGAAGCCGGACATTGTCGTCAGGGACGAGCGATCTAAGACTGATTTTATTTATCTATCTATCTGTGAAGGCTCTTCTGGCTGTGATATTATGCGTCTTTTTGACACTTCCAGCTGACTATTTGTTTGCCTGTGAATTGTATTTATACCTGTTTTGTTTGTACCTGATATTATTTTATTTTATTCGTCTTTTTGACATTTTTAACTGATTTTATTTATTTATTTATATATGTGAATTTTATTGGTACTTATACTGTTTTGTTTGATGCGTCCTATTGACTTTTTTAACTGATTCTATTTATTTATTTATTGCGAAATTTATTTATGCCGTTTATACGTTGTTTTGTTGAAGTTCTGGCGGACGAGTCTGTTGGTGCGACTCTCTTATTTTATCCGTTTTTCGTGTATGTATTTTTGCGTGTTATTCACTTAGGCTAAATGTTGTTGACTTGTTAAATTTTTATCGACTCAGACCTAGCGAATTTTAAAATGGTTGACTACATTCTAGCAATACTCTTATAATTGCTGAATTTAAATCTCTCTATTTTTCTATTTATGCGTAAGAGACTAACGAGATCCAAGACTGTACTCGATTGGTACTCATAGATTAATACACTTGACCTTTTTGCCTAGGGAATACTGTGATACCTGCCATAATTCAGGCGATAGCATTTTCTCTTTCACATTCAAGCTTTTCGGGAAGCGTACTTTAAATTAAAATCTTTTCTTGACGCGCTTCTCCTTAATTTAACTTTCTTGAAATTTTTGACTTTTCTCAACTTAACCTTGTTGAAACTCTTGATTCTTTTTGCATTTTTATCTTTTAAAAATGGCGGAGGGAGCGCAGGCGGTTGTGCTCACGTGGACTTGGCCTGAGCCGGAGCAGTTTCAGTGCGCGTACTGTGACCCCGCGGAGGTAGGTCGCGTGCTCAAATCGGGGCGGCGAACGGGCGTGTTTAAAAAATTCGAGGACTACTCGAAGCACCTAAAGCTGTACCACACAGGATACAGCTTTGAAAATAAATTTGTATGTAGTCTTTGCGACTTTGTGGACACCGGCACGTACAAAAGAAAATCGGTGTCCACACACTTTAAGAAGATAACACACTTTAACCATAACATCCTCGAACTTTTTGAAGATGCCAGTTCGCCGCCCCGATTTGAGTTGGCTCGGGCTAAGTCCATGTTAGGACAGCCGCCTCTACTTCTACGTCTTTCGACATTTTTTTTTTTTTAATTCAGAGAAAAAAAAAGCGAAAAATGCAAGAAAAAGTAATTTAATTAGATAATTAATATCAAGGAAAAAAAGGAGGTAAAATAATGTTACTTATTTAAGGATAAGTTAAAGTGGCATATTCAAAATTTCAAATGCGAGAGAAAATTAAATTAAATACAAGAGATTTTAAAGTGAAGTAATGATTTTAATTTGAAATACGAAATAGTTAAGTTAAATTTAAAGAAGAAAATCAATACAAAAGGAATTTACGATGAGATGCCAGAAATAGAAATACTTTAATGAATCGAAACAATGAATAAAGTCGAGTGTGTTTACGACGGGAGTCAGCCGGCACCGTGCGATATATCTATATAGCGTTATCGATCGCATAGCTGCACAGCTGACTCAAATGCCGGAATTTATGATTCTATTAAAGGGTCTCGAACGAGAGGATGGCCAAGAGATACTCGAAAATGAAAATAAGACAATATGCATAGAATTTTAAAATACTAACGCTCCTAATGGCTAATATCACAGCCGATTAAATAAAAAAGAAATGAATAGGTCTTCATAAATTTTAGCTAGCATGTACCTAAATGAATTTGTCCTAATTTTGATCGATCGAGAATTCAGATGATATACTATTAAATAAATAAACTAATAGGTAGATAAATCAGTCTATCAATATAAATAAATAGATAAAGCTAGCATATAGAGTAAAATAATTCAAATAAACAATAATTTTGTATAAAACAAGTACAGAGTCAATTAAATTCGATACACATATACCAGATCAGTCAAAAGCAATAGATTAAATAAATAAATAAATGGTCAATATAGAAATATGTGTACAAATTAATTTAATTAAAATACCTGCTGGTGTCCCCCCACGCGCAAGCCTTTTGTGGATAAATTTAAAAATGTAATTAATTATTATGTTCCAATTAATTAATTAATATTAGTTAATTAATCTGAATAAATTAATTAATTATTATGTTATTAACTAATTATTATATTATTAATTATACTAATTATTATGTTCCAATTAATTAATTAATTATAGAAAATTCTTTAATTTAATCTTTAATTAATTCAATTAATATTAATTAATTAATTAATTTAATATAAATAAATAAATAAATCAATTTATTAAAGAAAAATCTTTACAGTTTAGATTCGACTCGAAATTTTCAAATCAATTATTTTTAAATAAAGAATATGTTTTATTTTAACATATAAATTAAATAAAGAAAGGGAATTAATTTTAGAATGTTATAATTGGGCCGCACACTGCGGTACTGCAATGCAGAGGCAACCCGTGGCAGAGTCGGAGCAAGCCCCAGACACTCCGCCTTTTTCCAAAAATCAGTTCGATATACTGGCATCCCGATGGGATGCGTATCAGATATCAAGCTGATAAGAACAGATACTACACTTTGATCTTAGCCATGTGGCCGAGAAGCGATATTGAGAGTTATTTTTGATGCGAATATATCCCCTATTTAGTTTCCTTTGATTGCGAGAAGGAGCGCTCTGCGATCCTAACAGGCTTCGACCGAAGCTTCGACCCCACTCTTCCCACACCTCACGTTCCCTCACCACAGACCGTCTTCTCTGTGACGTAGCGGTAGCATTTAAAAGTGCGATTTCATAAATCTAAAACATCCCAATTTTGCTCGGGTTCGGGTCGGACTCGGGTCGGGTCGAACTCGGGTCGGATTCGTGTAGGGTTAATCTTTTATGAAGAAAATGTTAATTTCTCAATATTAATTTATAGAAGTGTAAAAAACACATTTCTAAAAATTCCAATCGGGTCGAAGTGGACCCGAAATTTTCGGGACAAAAATTTTCGGGACAAAAATTTCCGACCCGAAAATTTTAGAGTCAAAAATTTCCACCCAAAAATGTTCTAGTCAAAAATTTCCGACGCAAAAATTTCGGGTTTGTGATACCAGATAATGTTTAACAAAATAAAAATAGTAAATAGTAAAAAATTTAGATTTTTTTATTTCTAAACTATATATAAATATAAAATATGTGATACTTTAAAACACTAAAAAAAAACTTTTTAAACGAAAATCGAGGAATGGAAATAAAAATCTGAGTAGAGACTAGAGAGTTTACTAAAACGTAATTTTTCTTTCGGCATTATAGAACAATTATTTATATGCTTTCTGCCCTAGTTAGGCAAATCTGATCTGATGTAAATAACACGCATTAAAGTAATTGATTGCCACTGTAAAAACCATCATTCACTTAATCGCAATAATTGTAATAACCGTATTTAGTAAAGTTGCGAACCGTTACTCTGTTAATGGGTCTGCCATTGAAGCAAAAAAAAGGCATATAGATTATAAATTGAGATTTATAATTAGATCACTTTGATTTATTCACATATATGAACAAATTTCAGAATTCCAAAATGTTATTTTATTTTTATCAAAATAAATCCTTTCTTCCATCAAAATAGGACTTTTTGTATCCTTTAAATTCCACGGTAAACTAGAAAATTCCCTTAAGGGTCCGATTATAAGAATTCATTAAAAACTGTCAAGAATATCCACAAACTTATTTCTTTTGTACAAAAAAAATAATAATTTTCTGTTCACCTTTTATCTCTGACTTAAAATCGTCACTTTGATTTTATTTTTATTTTTCTCAATCGATTTATATTCGTAAAGAAGAAACAAATCAAACTGATTACCCCTAACTCAAGATTTTTTCTGTTTAAAAACTGGTTGAGCGTTAATTTAAATAAAATAAAATTTTAGTTTGAAAAGTTGCTGATTTAACTAAGTGCCCAAGATTTATTTCATTGTATGAATGCAAGTTGATGCGAGTTTTCCTCAGTAGTAAACCGAGGAACAGAGTGAACCGAAAGACTATAGGAAACAATAAATAAATTTATTAAATTCCATTTGCTTAATAATTCTAAAAAATATCTGAAATGGAATAACTGCCATTTTGCGTTTTAGTGTTTTTTTTCTATTGCGTTGACAAGCGAGTAATTTGCATTTGACAATTGTATTTTTTTCTCGCCTTGAAATTCACTGTAATTTGGCTATAATTAATGACTTCATAAAGATAAAAAAAAGTTTTCATAAAAGAATTTTCTATTTATCATTGTGAAACAACGTATTTCAACTAAAAGCCAACAAAAAAAGAGAAAAAAAAAACTTAAAAAACGTGATACCAAAATTTTGATCAATAATTTTTCAGTAAAAAATGCTGTAATTGCATTTTATTTAGTTGGCCATGTAAGACACCCGATCCCTACTTTACTTACATTTTTTTCTCTGCAACCAATCTATTTAAAAATTTTTCTAATGAGAAGGGAAGGAAGTATAATTTAAAGTAACTTTAAAAGTTACTTTAAATTAAAAATAATAAAATAACTTTAAGTTATTTTCGCTAGTGTAACTATGTAGATATTTTTTATTACAAAGTAATGTAAATGTATCTACTTACTTTTTTAATAGAGTAAATTACCCAATATCGGTTTTTTTCCTAAAATCAAAATTTAAATATCAAATGACAGTAGAGTCTAGAAAAACAACATCTAACTTTATAAATTGCAACTTTGACATCCGAGAGGAATAAAAAAGTTTCGACGTATATTTTTTTAAAAAACCGTCAATAAAAGTAAAATATCCTAGCGAATTGCACAGACATACTTGATTGAAACTGATTATTAATCGAAGCTGATTATTGATCGAAATTTATTAAGTGTCAAGCCTTAATTTGCAATTTACAAATGAGTAAATAAAAAAGGAAAATAGTGTAAGATATTCATAGGAAAGTTATGTACGATTAAATTAATTGATAATGATATACGATTATCCCACAGTTTGGCTTCACTTTATTAAATTCACTGCATAATGAGAAACGATAGAACTATAGATAGAACGATAGAAAACGATAGAACGATAGAAAGAAAAAAAAAAAAGAAAATAAACGAAATTTTTTTTACAGAATGGGAGTGTTAATGCAAATTTCAAAATAGTGAATAGTGAAATTTTTTGAAACCCCTTAAGTTCCACTACCCTTAAATTTCACTACAAAAATAAGCTGAAGGTGAATAAAAGTTCAATAAATCAGGAAAAAAATTTCTGCGTACGTGTTCTATCGGCGAAAAAATGAATTCGTAATTAGGAAACTTCCGTGAATGAAGAGATGATCATGATTGAATTTCAAACAGAAAAAATAAATAACACACAAAACTGGGAAAAACTGTACATTGTTGCACAATTTCAACAACTTGAAATATTTTTTTGAATGGTTTTGTTTAGAAATAAAATGCGTCAGAAGTTGATAAGTGGTTCATTCAACATTCAATATTAGAGATTCTGAATTTACGCCTGAAGGCCATACTTTATTATAATCGTTTAATTGCTTCACGCAATTAAATTTCTGAAATTTAATTATCTTTGACTTATCTTTTAAAACTTTAATCAATGTTTACTGAAGATAAAGAGAAATTCCATTTAAACTACTATTGTTATTTGGAAGAAAATTTTATTGAAGGATGTTGAGTTGAAAATCCTAATTTTCTAAGTAAATATAATATTTTCCTATTGTCATTTGAAATGAAATTAATTTTGGTTGTTCATTTTGGTTTGAGGTGTGTTCTCGACATTCGCAGGTCCTCGACGAATTCATTAAAGAGTGATTCATCGGTCTCCTGTGCGAATATATGCCTATTATTTTCCGTTCTCTAGCCTCGATGTCAAACACACATGCAAGAAATACGTGTCGTGATTAATCAAAAGACAAACGTCAAACGACTGGATAAATCATAACACATTACTTAGCCGCCTACACAGTCAACCGACAAATCGGATATGAATTTATTAATCGAAATTTGATTTCTGGACTCTACATCTATAAAAGCTTAAGGGCGTTAAACCCAAGTGTTAAGCTCAAAATTCCATTCTCCATTTTACTCAACGAAAATTATAGATAAATATTTTTTCGCTCTGTAGCACTAATCTTTTTTCAAATATAAGACTGCGTACAGAGCGAAAAAATATTTAGTTTCGAGACTTTTTGCATAAAATGAAGAATTCAAAATCTAACTACGAAATTCATTATTTTCATCTTATTTAAAAAATATTTAAATTAGATATATTTTTTCGCTCTGTACACATAATTCTAGTTAAAAATTGATTAATTCTCCAGAGGGAGAAAATTCCAATTTTAATATTTGTTAAGTAAAATGAAGAAATCGAATTTTTAGATTAAAACTTGGCTCCAACACCCTTAACAGGATTTTCCAATTTTCCCATTTTTAAATCTCAACTTTTGATTAAAAATTACTACCCGTGACTGTCTGTGACTATCAATGTACTACAATCACAAAAAAGTTTGTTTAAATTAAATTTAAAAATTGGTTTAAAGTCATACAATTGAGCGAAATAAATTTCTTACTTCAATTAACAAAACATTTATTTAATTTTAATAAATGAAGAATGTCCAGCTTATTGATTGAAGTATATAATTTGTTTGGTATATATTTAAATAAAGGATTTGTTTAATTTGAAACAAATAATTTGTGAAGTATATTTTTTTTGTCTTAAACAAAGTATTTGTTTAATTTAAAGAAAAAATACAATGCTTAATTATGCCACTAGGCGTCACAAAAGTATTGGAATAGAGAATTTTCAAAATTTTCTACACTTAATTTTTTATAAAAGTATAAAAGATGCCTATATTTATATGTATATTGAAAAATTAACTAATATATTTTTGACCTACACGAATATTTTTCTTTGAACTTTAAACAACGTTTTATGAAAATTATAATATTTAAATACATTTTCTGATTGCAGTTTTTAAAAATAATATTTAATAATTCTCGTTTTCATAAAATTAGTAATTTCATTCGTTATGAATTATATATGTCTTAGATTAATGGAACTATAGTATACATTGATTTCTTTTTTTCCTTTTTTTTTTGCATAAAATTATTCCCTTATTTTTTTCAATTAATTAAAAGAAATATTGTTTAATTTAAGCAAGAAATTTACTTAATTTAAACAAAAAATTTATTTACATTAAACAAAATTATATTCAATTGAAATAAATAAAAACAAATATAGAATTTATTTGGATCGAACAAACATATGATTGACCCCATATGAAAGTGATAATTTGTTTGATTAAAACAAATTTTGTTTAATTTAAACAAACTTTTTTATGAGTGTATCAGTAACTATAATACGTGACTATGAGCGACTATCAGTGACTATCAGAAAACTTGGTTGATTTTCAATCAAATTCCAATTAATTTTCAATCTTTCAAAATAAAAGAAAACATTCGAAAAAATCTAGATTTTTTGCAACTGTTTCTTGAGATTGCTCTCGACGAAAAGTAAAAGATTGTTTGAATTGCGAAAGGGATTAACGTCAAGAAGTCTTTTCTCTCAAGTGAACGTCGAATAAATTTCGAAATTGGATTTTAACGCCTCTAGAGATTTTCTAATTCGATTGCGAGTATCCACACTACTAAATTATTAGTACTGACTAGATTCATGTATATAGAACTTTAATATTCAGTAATCAACCAATCGCTATTTCGCAATTATCTCAAGTCTAATCTTCCCATCGACCCACTGAGAATTGGAGATATATATAATTATTCAAATTTTCGGAAAATTGTCTGCTGATTGAAAATTAGATTCGTGGGGTGATTGGGTCGAGTGATAAACGGTAATGAAAAAGAGATTAGCCAGATTACGTAGCACATATATATAAAAAGTATTTTGACCTGGCAGGCGGTCAAGGTGAGACGTTTCGTAATTCGACTTCAATCACACCTGCATACAAATTCATCGACTTCTCGAAACAAGTCGATAACCTACATTCGAAGCTACTTTACTACGGCCCTTACCAATTTCAAAAATAATTATGTTTTTTAATTTCCCAGATACTTTTCATATTTGTTTCATTATTATTTATTTCTATAGAGATTTTCGTCCAATTTGTAAATTTTTAAAATTTTGGATCTAATAAAAATATTTGTTAAGGGTGTTGGACCCAAGTGTTATACTCCAAATTCCATTCTCCATTTTACTCAAA
>CAJFCP010000703.1:122575-138983 GCA_904066005.1 Synergus itoensis | reverse complement strand
GAAAATTTTAGAATTTACGACTTTACAATGAAAAACATATTATTACTAAAAATTAATAGTCTTTTCCAAATTTTAACAGCACATTACGGCTTCATAATTTATTAAATTAGTATCACATTCCATTGAACACTGAAAAAAATATTAGATTACTGTCAATTACCAAGTAATGGTATACTTTTTTATTCCAAACTTATATTTTATTCCAAACTTATACTTTTTTATTTGTTCAATTTTTCGTTTTGGTGTAAAAATTAAAATTTTATTTTTTAATTTCAAGTTTTTGTTTAAAAATAGAGGAAATAGAGGAAAATTTTCCAAAATAGAGGAAATAGAGGAAAATTTTCAAAATAGAGAAAATAGAGGAAATAGAGGACCGGCTGTGATCCCTGACAAGAAAAAAAAAAAATTTTTTTTGAGCACAGATTTGGAAAGGTCTTGTGGAAACCTTTCGAAATTTATTAATAATTTGCTGCATACACCATTTAAATCCATTTAAAAAAATGAAAAATACAAAAAAAAAACAAAAATTGAAGATTTGACCCGAGGTTTTGAAGGTCAAACGATGACCTTGACCTTTTGGTATTATTTTTCCCATATTCTAAATCCCTCCAGCTTTCATTTCCAAAAAGGCCCATCTCCATAGGTTGCGTCTATCGAGAGCCGCATGATTTTAGGACAAAACTTTTACCTTTTTCCCAGAGTGCGACACTTGGATCAACACCTTCGGTTAAGACGGAACTTGACAAAACCTAAGTAAAACGGCGGAGCGGACAATATTTTCCGTAATACGCGAATTTCAAAGTTATTTTCAACGAACGGTTCTTGTAATAATTAATAAATTAGATAAGTGCTTAATAATCAATAAATTATTTGAAAGGGCATTTATGTGTGTTAATTATTAAATTTGAACCACAACCTTTGAACCCAAACTTTTAAAACAATACGTGCAAATTATTTTCACGTAAAAACACTAATTTTGACTTTATCTTGAATTTTATCAAGTTTTATTTACCACAATTTGTTTGTCTCGACTCTTAAAACTTGTTTAGAAATTTACATCTATTGCTTTCTAATTTGTGAATTAAATGCCGTAAAAAACCCATGTTTATACCGAAATTAAACAAAAAACAATCGTTCGATAGTAAACATATTCGTGTTTATTTCCTTATTTTCAATTTATATATATACAGTAATATTACTTCTATGTAAATAAAAAAAAAGAATTATCTTTAAAAAGATAAAAAAACATTTATTCAATTGATTAATTAATTCATTAATAAAATAATTAATAAAAAATCGTCGTTTGAAAAAATGCAGAGCTATAGGAAACTTCCTAGGGAAATTCAAATGAAAAATACACTTTCGAATCTAAAAAGTCAATAATGGTCAATAATTTGACGCCTTGTCATTGTTTGATATGTCAATAATTATCTTTGAAAAATTATTGTACCACCTCTATTTATAAGTTCTGAATTTTGGTACTTTTCAGCTGAGGAATTTTACGTGCTGGTGCTAATGCATTTGTTATCTTTCGAGCTTTAAGACTGAGGCCAATAACCATGACCTTGAACGATAGCTCAAAACAGTTTAAAATGAAAAAAAAAATATATATATTCCAATTCATAAACCTTGAGAACTCATTTTATATGTATCATCACAATTTGATCTTTTAATTTCAAACTGAAATTGATAATTTATAATTTCAAAAAAGGCTGATGCATTGCCGCAAATAACTTCAATAATTATTAAAATATTTAAATGGTTTCAATTATCGCCTTTGGATTCTAAAAGTTGGATCAAAGAAATTTTAATCATTTAAACTGGATCAACCAGATTCGAGTTTTCAAGATATATATAATTTAATAATAATCCAGACCACGTTTCACGATTCATTGCGCAGGACAAGGTTCTCGACTTTACATACATAGGTCGATTTATTAATCAATCGAGCTCATTATCATTTTCATGAGACTGAAATTATAGCTTTATCTTTAAAATATTTTAGAAAATAAAATTCTGAAATGTCTTAATCATAATCTATAAATATTTCCTCAAACTCAGGGATATTTACAATAAAAAACAATTTTTTAAATAATATTTTAAAAAGCGGATTGTTTTTCTCCAAGGGAATAAAGCAACCATTTTTTCTCTGCCTTTTAGCTTCTCCTTTTCATTCCCTAGCAATCTAGGGAGAAAAAGGTAGCGATTAAAAAGTATTTTTTACTTCCTAGGGAGTAAAAATACTTTTTACTTCCAAGGAAATAAAAATACTTCTTATTCCCTAGAGAGTGAAAAGTAGAACCGTAAAAGTAAGGCATAAAAACACTTTTCACTCCCTAGGGGGTGAAAAAAAAAATTTAGCTCCACGTAGGCATGAAAAACTGCTGAAATCACATATTTGTTGTAAAAAGTGATTTACTCCAACCCCAATAAAAAAAACTCAATAAATACCTCATGATGAAGAGGACGACTCCACAGAAGCAAATAAGAACAGCAAGGACGGAGAAAATGTTGGATAATTCCGCCACAGAAACCAGCATTGCCGTCATTATTCCTTTAGCAGTACTTTGGCACACTTCGAAAATAAAAATCACTCTACCCTTTCGAACCGTCGACTCAAAAGTTTATCCAACGACTAGTAAAAAGTCTGAAGGAAGTGCTTAGTGGATTTAAAATGTCCCAGAATTTTAAATTCCATTTAGCGCCACCTGATGGTCACAAAGTCAGTCTTTTTTGTTCCTGTTCATCAAGAAAATTTGACTCGCGCGAGTTTGGTGTATCCACCAAATCATTTGGGTCAATATTTGGGTAATATTCTCTTCCGGATATTCCAATTACTTTCTGTTTTTTTTAAGTCTTTGCAGATTCTTGCCGGCGAGAGAACGCTTTTTCGAACTCTTCACCGGTCCGCGTCCAGATTACGCAACACACATGTTGTAAATGTCCTTAGGAAAGCTCCTCCTCTGGATCTACCATCGTTGAAATTCTAAAAATGACCAAAATCCTTTAGATAAAGTACAGAAACAATTAAATGGTGACAGCTGTAAAATGCTGTAGCTAATTTTCAAAATCTCTTTCGGTATTCCAAGTTCAATAATCCTGTGTCTTTTTTTCATGAACTGTGGGCTGTATAATGTTACTGAGATTTTTCCTTCTTGAAAGAGACAAACTGCAATATGTTTTGAGCCTTCAGTAAAAAAAATATTCAGCCTTCTCTTAAAAAACGAATTTGCCTGACTTTGAACCTCTCCATAAATTATTAATATAAATTAACGGAATTGTATAGCTACACTCAGAAAAAACTTTGTTTGAATCAAACAAACGTATCATTGATATAGGGTCAATCAAAAAATATCTTTGAATTAAACAAAATTTGTTTGATTCAAATAAATTGTCTTTAACTCAAAAAAATTGATTTAATCATATTAAAAAAAAGTTTCTTTGAATCAAACAAATTTTTGTTAATTCAAACAAATTTTGTTTAATTCAAAGATATTTTTTGATTGACCCTATATCAATGATATGTTTGTTTGATTCAAACAAACTTTTTTCTGAGTGTATAACTGAAAAAATAGAGCCAATACTTCAGAGTCGACAGTTGCCTGCAATCTCGTAATACACCTTATCTTTATGTTCCTTTTACCACTACCATTGCGAAATAAAATGTAGGTAACTCGAATCTATAGTCTCAATAAGTTTCACAATTTTCTGAACTCTGAGATTATGTACCTAAAATAAAAATAATCTAACATCAAAATACTTTACAAACTCTATTATCATTAAGAATTTAAAAACCAAAAAGTCTATTAATAATGTGCTTTTTAAGTTAGTTCTTTATCATTTGCTTTCTTAACTTTGAATTTCCTTGTTTATAAAACATCAATAATTAAGGGTGTTGGAGCCAAGTTCTAATATAAAAATTCGATTTCTTCATTTTACTCGACAAATATTAAATTTGGAATTTTTTCCCTTTGTAGAATTATTCAATTTTTAACTAGAATTATGCGTACAGAGCGAAAAAATATGTAATTCAAATATTTTTTAGGTAAAATGAAAATATTGAATTTTGAAGTTAGATTTTGAATTCTTCGTTTTATGCAAAAAGTATCGAAATTAAATATTTTTTCGCTTTGTATGCAATCTTGTATTTGAAAAAAGATTAGGGCTACAGAGTGAAAAAATATTTATCTATAATTTTCGTTGAGTAAAATGGAGAATGGAATTTTGAGCTTAATATTTGGGTCCAACGGCCTTAAGCAAAACTTAATATATTTAATCAAATAGATATTGATATCGTTTCATATATATACACCATGTAAGGTGCTAAGTTTCAAATTTAATTTTTTTTACGCACCCTTTTATCTAGATTACTTTTTCTTAAAATAACTTCCTTTTCAAATATTCTTCTTATAGTAATAAATCTTTTGTCAACTTTAACTTATTTCTATTAACGTCATCAATTGTGTTTGACTGATTCTTTAGTCTACAAATTCTGCTTCTCTTTCAAAATAAAATATTTTAACTGTCTTGATAGCCTTCAGATGGAATATTAACTCTTGATTAATAGAATTGCATCTTTTGATTGATAGTACTGCATTGTATTGTAATGTATTCAGTTTTCAGTAACTCACTTAAATTTTCCATTGTTATGAATTCTTCAATATTTCAGTTCCCAATCTTTATAAGTAATATTCTTGCAAGTTTTACGAGCTTCTAAAACACAATAAAATCATAATATAAAATAAAACTATACTAATAATTAAATCTTCAAATCTTAATTATGCCTAAATTCTTCCTTCTTCAACTTTTTCATAATAAGGTTCTTCTTACCAGATTCTCATCATCTACCGCAAAATCAGTCAATAAATCTCTCTTAAGGAGAGACACCACCGAAATTTCAACCCATTTAAATTTAAATGGCTAAAATGTGTTAACTTTTTTTATAGCATTATTTTCGACATAGAATGACATGACGTATTAAAAAAAAAATATAGAAACATTTTTGAGCTATGTAGAATTTTTATTTTTTCAAGTATTCAAGATATCAGTAAATCCATACGAGAGTTTGTTCAAAATCGTAAAAAAAGTGTACACAAAAATTGCCAATGATAAACAATAAAAATTGCAGAAGAAGATCAATTTTAAAAACAAAGTTTAAATAATTTCAACTTAATAAACACTTTCTCAAAGTCCAAAATTTGTCTTTATATTGTCATTTTTTATTGTTTCTTATACGGAAATAAATAAAATAATAATTAATAATAATTTTTATTTTAATAAAATGAAAACAAACTCTCGCATGGATTTACCGATATCTTAAATACACTTGAAAAAATAAAAATTCTACATAGCTCAAAAATGTTTCTATATATTTTTTTTAATACGTCATGTCATTCTACGTCGAAAATAATGCTATAAAGAAAATCAACACCTTTTAGCCATTTAAATTTAAACGGGTTAAAATTTCGGTGGTGTCTCCCCTTAAACTTGAAACTACTCATCCATGAAGGTTGAAGCCCTAAATGTAACCTTGAACCACTTCTCCAGCTCTATAAAAACCTCTCCACTATTTTTCTCTTAAAACTACTTCTCCTTTTTTCAAAAATGACTTTGCAAAGTAAATTTTTGATCCAGGATTCTCATCAGCAACATTATCCTCGCCTCATAATTGAACACAACACAAGACACAGGGAACTCACTCTTGGAATTACCGAGTCGTAGATAAAGTAACGGAACCTTATGCACTTGTTATATGTACCTTTGAGAGTCCTATTCTGCTATACACAAGGAATTAGTTTGTTGATTTCAATAAATTGCAAGTTCCGTATTTCTTTCAGTCATTTACAGTATTCCACGTTTTTATGCGACGCATTGCGTCCCACACACTTGACAGGTCGATGAATCGATTGTGGAGAACAGAATTCGTGACCTGGACTCGAGGAGAGAAACAACGTCTTTTCTCGTTGCACAAGTTGAAAATATGCTTTGTAAAACAAAAGCCTTGGATTTCACGAGACGTACACACTACACACGACCAACGCGCACTGCGTATGATTCGAGACTGACACTCTGACAGAGTACAGATTGCGGTGCGGACTGCGGAGAGTAGTGGGGAAGACATACAGTCTTATACATGCCTGATATTGCTTTTTATTTTGACACAATGGACCGAGCACGTTGCGTTGCGCTAACTTTTTACATAGGAACGGAAAGCTGCACGACGATTGGTCCAGACAGAAGCGCGATAGACTTCTGCGCAGCCGGTCAAGCAAGGGCGGATTAAGGGGGGGGCTATAGCCCCGGGCCCCCACATCCAAAGGGCCCCGCGAGCTCGAATAAAAAAATATCATATTGTGCATTTGCGTTTTTTCACACACGCAATTTAACTTTGCAGACGCAACCATGACATGAATGAATCAAAATTTTTTATTTTAAAAATAAGATAATCAAAGCAAGTGCGTTCAGACTGAATTAAGTATATTAAAATATATTGCTGCCAGTCGATGCATGTTTGAGTTCACGGAAAACGTAATTGTTGGCGTTTTCCGCGAATCAAGTAAACTTTATATTCATAAAATAATCATAGTTTGCTGCCCTTATATTCATTATAGCCCCGGGCCCCTTAAATCTTTAATTCGCCCCTGCGGTCAAGCAGGTGCGACACGGAAATTTCCCAAAGGGTATTTTACGAATCTCCTCTGTCCTGTGGCCAGGGATTTCGAAATCCAGGATTATTTGGCTTTTGAATTGTTCTGGAATTAAGGGATGTACGTGTAAACGGCCAAAAAATTTCCTATTTTGGAACCTGTTGGTACCCAGCTGTTCTATATACAGTTCTGAAACAAAGCTATCTTCAAATGCAAAATTGCTCCTCGCTGTTTCAGCTACTTTTAGTAATTTCGATCGTTTTTTATTTTATGTGTGCTTCTGCTACCCAAATCAAAAAGAATACGATATGTTTTCCTCATTTATTTTGTTTTCTCAGCTGTTTATAGTTTTTTCCAGATGTTTTCTGTTTATCTTTAAAATTAAAATATAAAAAAAATGCACCTTGGATTCTTTCTAAAGTTGTCCTGTGTGACAATTATAATTTTTTTCAATTTCTCCATCGAGTTTCTGTAACAAAAAAAGAATATTGTCATTGTAATATCATGTAGTATAAAAATAACTGGGATAAAAATCCGGAAATTATATATATATATTTCTCCAAAACAGCTATATAGGCTACGTTACTGCAAATTGACATTACCAACCGGAAGCCTCAAATTTAAATTCTCTCTTTATTCAAGTTATTCAAATTGCTAATTAAATCCAATAAAATTAATAGGTAACCTCTGAATTCCAAAACACTTCCAGAAGATCAAGATTAATCTGATTAATCTAATTCCTTGGAACTTTATTTACATTTTTTGGACCGCCAGCTCTATCTAGTGTCGATAACTACAAAGACAAATATTAAATACGTATTTACGTCTGCTCCAAATTTTAAGAAAATTCTGACAGTTCCCACTTACGCAAAAAGCTTTATGATAAGTCCACGAGTACTGCGACTATTAATTTATAGCCTTAGTGTTCTTGTACTAATTTCGTTGAAAATTATAATCATTGACAGCCTCGGAATGTCAACTCTTGTGGCTTTAGATTTCGAAGTGTATGGAAGAGTCCAAGGTAAGTACATTGTATATGACAGTAATATTTTTTGAATTTCTAAATTACATTGTCGATTTTGAGGTGAATGCAATTCAATTTCTGGTCTTTGTTTTTTAGGAGTCTGCTTTAGAAAGGTGAGTGGATAATTTCTATTACTAAGGAAGTGGAATTTACAGTTTTAGATGTGCAGCTTGGTTGCTATAATCACTTTTTGTTGCTAATCAATTTTATACATAAGGTCTCGTCCTTCCTTACCGACCTCACCTTTAATCCCTCTACATTAGTAGAGGGATTTTTTTACTGACTGACGGTAAAATCTTCCTTATTTGAAAATTTATTACAATTTTTGTTTTATAAAAAATGAAATTAATTTTTTAGTATACCCAAAGACAAGGAAAAAAATTGGGATTATGCGGCTGGTGTATGAATACAGAACGAGGGACAGTTGTGGGTCAATTGCAGGGAGAGAAATCTAAAATCGAAGAAATGTAAGTTTAAAAAAAGATATTATTTAAATTTAAATTTAAATTTAAGATTTATAAAATTATTTTTACACAAAAAAATATAGTGTAAAATAATAATGATTAAAATTTATTTCAGGAAACTGTGGCTGCAACATAAAGGAAGTCCGAATTCTTCCATTGAAAAAGCAGAATTCCGAAATGAGAAGGAAATCCCCGAATTGTCTTTTAAGGATTTCACAATTAGAAAATAAATTAAAATTTCCCTTATATGTATTAGATTTGAAAATTCCCTTTACTAAAGGGAATTTTCCCTTTCCTAAAACAGAAATCATGTAATCAAAATTTATTTATTATAGATCATTTTTCACTGGGCCATTTATCAAATATACTAACATCCGATTGCAATACTTCTAGTAATCTAAGTTGAAATCTGGTGCTGATTGTGATATTATTTTTAATTATTATCCCCCTACAAAATTTTTATAATTTCTACTGTAAATATTTTTAATTATATATTTAGTTTTCTTATATATAATTTATAGAAATTGTTAAAAAAAATCTTTGCAAGTATAAGTAAAATATGTTAACTCTAATCGTCCCTAACTGATCCAAATATATTGATTGAAAATTTAGTTTTCGGAGCCATTACTCATCTAAATAATTTTTTTAAAGCAAAAAAAAAATTACCTTGGCCTGGGATCGAGCCAGAACTATAAAAAGTGAATGCTCCGAGGTTTCAGCCTAGGCACAAATATTTTTTTTTATTAAAAAAATTGATTTTCAAGTGTAATAACAAAAAAAAATCCATTTTTTTCATAAAAATATACTCAATAGAGAAAAAAAAATCTGGATCTCATAATTTTCTGCCTTCTTCGCTGAATCACTGAATAATGGTTTTTTATTTATTCTGCAGTGATAATCTTATTTGCAATTAATTGTTTGCAAACTTAAAGTGCGGCACAAAAGAATATTTCTTGTAAAAAGAAAGCTTACAATTCATCCGAGTAAAGTTGTAAGGTGTTTTACCACCTCTACTGAACTATAAGCTCGAGTTTAATCCCTGCTCTTCCAACTTAGATTATTGTTGCTCAGTACGATTCTTTCCTCGAATGGCTTCGGGCTTCCACCTTTCGATCGTCTTTTAAGGTGGGATATCCTACCTTTCGGAAAAGCATTATTTTTTCCTAAAAACATTTTTACTTTAATTTAGAAAATTATTTATTGAAATTAGAGAAGTTTTATTCTAATTAATGAGTCATTAATTTACTGTGATAACAAGTGTGATTAGAGTTTAAAAAAATGAAATTTTTTTGAATGAAGACTTTTGGGAAATTGTGAGAAAGTGAAAAGAGTGAAAGTACATTTTGTGAAGGAAATGGGAGAATGAGAATTTTTGATTCTGAATTCATTGGAAAAAGAGGATCATGAAATGCTTCAAGATTTTTTTCAAACATACCTGGCATCCACAACAGGTGATTTTTAATTTACATTTTTTTTTAATTCGAAATTTTTACATATTTTGAAATGTAAACTTTTAAAATAATTTATAAAGAGATTTTAAAATAAATTATAATTTAAATTCTCTTTTATTTCATTTAATTATATTCTGGGATAGGAATTTAAATAATGTTAAGAGAGGGAGAGGGAGGGAGAGAGAGAGAGAGAGAGAATTCTGGTTATCCTTGACTGGAATTTCCTAACTAGAATTTCCAATGTGAGAAATAATTTTTCTCTTCTTATCTAGTAGAGAGATGTTAGTTTTTTACTTTTGTTATAGTTTATTATAAAAATACTTTTCAAAGATTGAACTGCGACTTAAATTCGAATTATAATAATTATATTTTAATTTTAAATAATATGAAATTATATTAAATAATAAATAATTATTGTAATCTATTAATAATCAGAGTTCATTAATTATCAAAGTTAAATTGAAGCATTGGAAAAATTGCGTCACATAAAAGGTATTCAACATTTCTCCAATGATCTCGGGTACTCGGGTTCATTGAAAAGGTTTCTTATGAATCATTGTGCAACTGAAATTAAATACGAACTACAAAAGTCAATACACCGCACGCGTTTTTATTTTCGATTAAAAAATCAATACTTTCATTTTCATAAGAAAAATTCAAAGTAAAAATAAAATTTATGATATTAAAATTTTTTTCCTGCTCTGCTGTGAAGAAAATATTAAATATAAAAAAAAAGCCAAAAAAATTTCTGTAGTCCACTTTTCACTAACCGAATTATAAATTAAAATCATTTTCGGCAATTTTGTAATTCGGTACATTTAAATTTTGAGAATTAAAAGAAATTGGGGAATTCAGTAATTTTTTTTATAATTTGGAAATTAAATAAATTGATAAATTTATTTATTTTTTCGGCATTTTTGCTTGGTACCAAGTTTTTATTAGATTTAATGTCTTTCTAAGTTCAAAAGTAAAGGTGCATTTCAACCAATATTTTTGCAAAAATGACAATTGCAGTTACATCACAAATCAGAATCCATTATTAGATGCAGACAATGGAATATATGATAGCTTCTTTTGTTATTTTATCTGGGCCTCGTTCGCTTCGCTAAAAATTGTTCCCTTCGATGAACTTTAATAGATAGAAAAATTGAAAGAAAAAAAAATATATATATATAAAGATTGATAACAACTTTTTATTTACTTCTCCTTTAATTTTTTAAATAAAAATAATTGTCCTAAATTCACTAAAGCTTTCGAAAATAATAAAAATTTATTTGCATATTTCTGAAAGCAAACGCACAATGATATTTTTAAAAATAAAAATTTTCTTCAAGATTTATCGTTAGAACTACATACAAGTTAAGATAAGACTTCTGTGCAAGTTTCAAGAAGATAATATTTAAAGGTCACTTGTCGCAGAACCTACATCCTGTTTTTTGGTTTAAAAAGATGAAGATCGCCGTTATTATTACGAGGATCGTTTTTATTTTCACAGAATGCGGTTACTGAAACGTTTGAAACTAACAATCAGATATTTAATCTCCAGCCTTTCGTCATTTTATTATTATGTACGAGTATTTTGCGGATGCGGTCAGACCTAGAAATAATTGAAAAAAAAAAATTTATAAACGTCATAAAATTCTCCTGAAATCCGTTAAAATTCATTAAAATCCCTTCGTCTTATTCTAGTAAATGTCCCGATTGTCATTTCCGATCGTTTAATTCTGACATAAAATACCAGAAAGATAAATGGTTGAATCAAATCGAATTAAGATTTATATCAGTTTAATTTATATGTGTAGCAGTTTTGTCGGATAACGACCTCATTTTTGAGTTCTATACACTCAGAAAAAAGTTTGTTTAAATTAAACAAAAAAATTTGTTTTGAAGTCATATAATTGATCGAAATAAATTTCTTACTTAATGGTGTTGGAGCCAAGTTCTAATCTAAAAATTCGATTTCTTCATTTTACTCAACAAATATTAAATTTGGAATTTTTTTCCTCTGTAGAATTAATAAATTGTTAACTAGAATTATGCATACAGAGCGATAAAATATCTATTTCAAATATTTTTTTATGTAAAATGAAAATATTTAATTTTGAAGTCAGATTTGGAATTCCTCGTTTTGTGCAAAAAGTATCGAAACTAAATATTTTTTCGCTCTGTATGCAGTCTTACATTTGAAAAAATATTAGCGCTACAGAGCGAAAAAATATTTATCTATAATTTTAGTTGAGTAAAATGGAGAATAGAATTTTGAGCTTAACGTTTAATTTTAATAAATGAAGAATATCCAGCTTATTGATTGAAATATATAATTTGTTTGGTATATACGTTTGTTTTTAATAAAATATTTGCTTAATTTGAAACAAATAATTTGTGATGTATAGTATACTTTTTTGTTTTAAACAAAGTATTTGTTTAATTTAAACAAAAAATATAATGCTTGATTGTGACACTAAGGGTCACCAAAGTATTGAAATAGGGAATTTTCAAAATTTTCTACACTTAATTTTTTATAAAATTATATATATTATATTATATATTGAAAAATTAACTAATATAGTTTTGACCTACAGGAATATTTTTCTTTGAACTTTAAACAACTTTTTATGAAAATTAATATTTAACTACATTTTCTGATTACAGTTTTTAAAAATAATGTTTAATAATTCTCGTTTTCAGAAAATTACTAATTTCATTCGTTATTGAGTGTATGTCTTAGATCAATGGAACTATAATATACATTGATTTCTTTTTTTTTTCCTTTTTTTGCATAAAATTATTCCCTTATTTTTTTCAAATAATTAAAGGAAATATTTTTTAATTTAAAAAAGAAATTTACTTAATTTAAAAAAAACATTTATTTAAATTAAACAAAATTATATTCAATTGAAATAAATAAAAACAAATATAGAATTTTTTTGGATCAAACAAATATATGATTGACCCCATATCAAAGTGACAATTTGTTTGATTGAAACAAATTTTGTTTAATTTAAACAAACTTTTTTATACCTACTTAGAACAGACTTGGAAACTTTTTTTTTTTATTTCCGAAATATATGGAATCTCTAATCTCACATATCAAAAACAGATTTTTTTAATGTCTATACAGATTTCATATATTAATATGGAACACACTAGCGTGACCTGAAATTTCAATAAAGCAACGTGGTGAACAACTTCGAAGAACGACTCTCACTTTCATCTTCCAGCCATCATGCTTTTACTTTCACTGAATTATTCATCACAAAATTCAACAAATTCTTTAATTATTCATTTAAGATACAAATTTTTTATATGATTTTGGAAGATTCTTGAATGTTAAAATTAATTTTGTATATTTCAGAAATATAATTCCATTTTGTCTCAAAAAATTAAAAAAAAATTTCTCAACATATCAAAATATTTCTGAGCTTTCAAAAAATTGGTAAAAAAATGCATGAAAAACTGTGTCTTTCTTTGTCTTTAATCGTTTCGACAACAAAATAAAATATACACACGTATTTAATGCAACCTCACGTTTTTCTTGTTATCGCATGGCAATTTTTAGAGGAAGTGAAAATGCCTCAACAGGTTTTACTACATACGATGAAGTTTCTAATTTAAAAACAATTTAATTAATTACGAAACTTTTCTTTAGAAATAAAGATAATATGTAAACATAACGACTTATTAAATTAGCCAAAATTCTCAAATTTTCGAAATCTATATTTACCGAAAATCTATCTTAATTTAAATATTATAATTATAATATAATACTTGTATATTTTCAAATTGAAATTTTTATTTTTTGTTTTGCATTCTATCTTCAAATGCGAAATTGCTCCTGTTTCAGCTTTTAGTAATTTCGATCGTTTTTTATTTTTCGTGTGCTTCTGCTACCCAAATCAAAAAGTTTTTTTATTCAAAAATAAATATACGAAATTTTGGTATCTTCAGGCTATAAATCGATCATTAACTGATATTTTCAGTCAAGTAAATTAATTAGTAATAAAATTCCGAAACTTTTAATTATAAAAAATCAAGATCTTCATATTACTATTGTATTTGAAAAAAAAAACAATTCCTTGACATTTCATAGCACGTGACTGAAAAAAATAATAGTGGTTAAATGAGCTTTACTAAGTTACGCAAGGTAATTGTATGTTCTATTATCCTATAGACTATATAAACATATTCGACGTGAATGTCGTTCTTGCAAAAGAGTTTCTGCCGGATCTTTATACACATTGAATAATTCAGAGTAATCTTTTCATTTACAACAGTGATGGATATTCAAAATAAAAGGCCCTTCCCAGTAAACCATTTTTTACATTATTTTTATATTTAAAATAAAATTTATTCAAAATAAAATTAAATGAAAATGATCTTGAAAACGATAATTATAATTATAATTTTCGATACTTTTTGCATAAAACGAAGAAGTCAAAATCTAACTTCAAAATTGAATATTTTCATTTACTTAAAAAATATTTGAATTACATATTTTCTCGCTCTGTACGTATAATTCTAGTTAAACATTTAATTAATTCTACAGAGGGAAAAAATTCCAAATTTAATATTTGTTGAGGAAAATGAAGAAATCGAATTTTTCGATTACAGGGTAGCCACAAGATTCAATTTTTCAATTTCCCTGACATTTCCCTGACTTTTCCCTGACTTTCAGACAAATTTCCCTGACAAAAGTATATTAAAAATGCGTGCGAATTTTCAATAATAATAATATTGAAATTTTTCAAAAATTTCGTATAATATCACCTGAAATCTTTTGAAATGTAAAATCACTTAAAATCACTTCAAATTCGGACAAATCTATAAAATTTATAACCTTGGAAATATCTTAAAATTCATTGAAGTTTCTAGAATTTCTTAGAAATGTCTTAGAATTCGAGGAAATCCCGTCAAATTTATTAATATTTCATGAAATGCCTTGAATTTAATTTGAAATACTTTAAATTCCACCAAAAATTTCAAAATCTTTTCAAATTCCTAAAAAATCTCTTAAATCTTAAAATTTCTTGTAATCCTTTAAAATTTCATAAAATACTTTCAGAATTTCTTGAAAAATTTTTTAATTCCACGAGGAACTTTAAAACCCCTTAAAATGCATTAAAATTTCTTAAAATTATTGGAAATCTATTGAAATTCCTTACCTATTAAAATTCTTTAAAATTTGTTGAAATATTTTAAAAATCCTAGAAACATCTTTAAATTTCTTAAAATTCCACTGCCTCTAAAAAAAAACTCTTGAAATAAAAAATCTCATAAAATCTTTTAAGAATCAAAAATGACTTTAAATCTTTTTAAATTGTATGAAGACTATTAAAATTCTTTACAATCATTTTGAAAATATAAAAATTACTTAAAGTTTTCACAAGCTTCTTAAAATCCTTTAGAATTCCACGAAAAACTTTAAAATCCCTTAAAATACGTAAAGATCTCTTAAAATTCTTGAAAACTTCTTAAAATTCCGTAAACTTCTATAAAATCTTTTATAAATCATAAAAATTTTGTGAAATTCTTTAAAATTCCATGAAGAAAATTTAAATTCCTTAAAAAAAACTTTAAAATAATCGAAATTTCTTAAAATTCTCACAAACCTTTTAAAATCTTTTTAAATTCCACGGGAATATTTATAATCCCTTAAAATCTCTTTAAAATCTTATAAGTTTCTTAAAATCCTTTATAATTCCAAGAAAAACTTTAAAATCCCTTAGAATACGTAAAAATCTTTTAAAATTTTGGAAAAATTTTCTAAATTCCACCTAATCTTTAAAAAATCATAAAAATCTCGTCAAGTCTTTTAAAATTCCTCAAGGAACTTTAAAATTCCTTAAAATTCTTTGAATTCCCTAAACTTCCTTAACAATCTCTTAAAACTTCATGAAGTTCTTAAAAATTCAATTAAATCTTTTAAATATTATACAAACCTCTTATAATCACTTTAAATTCCTAGAAACCTCTCAAAATTCTTTAAAATTATTTAAAATGTCTTGAAATCCTTAGAAGCCTAGAAAATCTGAAAGAATACCTGGAAATTATTTATAATCCTTCAAAATCCTTGGATAGTTTCTAAAATTTGTTAAATAAATTATAAAAATTATATATGTAATACGACAAAAATAACTATCAAGAATAATGCAGTAATTTTAAATCAATAATTATTTGTATTCTTACACATATACTTACACATACACACATCCACAGGAATACACTATATGCATATTTTTTACAAGGTTAATACTATCAAAAAGTTTGCTAGGATGACATAAATAATAAAAATCCATCATTCGTTGTATAGAAGGTGAAATACTTTAGAATGTTTTTGGCATGAAACGAAAACAAATTTCAAAGAAGCAAAGATATTTTTGGGGTTATCAAAGAGACTTTACGGATAACTTCATGTCATCAAAGGAACTGTTTAAATTGTATTTTTTTGTTCAAATTTTTACTTCTCAGAATTATTGCCTTGAAAACTCATTCGGACTTCGTTTACGCACTAACCGATTTACCAATACATTATACAAGTGTGGAAGTACAGTTTTCCAATATAAAATTCCACCCAGCTATTGATAAACAAGTGTGCCAGCCGAAAAAATGATTTTTTACCCTTGAGTTTCCTTTCCGATACTATTTTTCTAAAAGTCCATACTCTGGATTTATTATAGGCACATGTTTCGTTTTGGTGCCATTTTATAGAGTAGATCATGTAGAATACGGTGATTTTTTAATTTTTTTCAAAACCCAAACGGTAAAAAAGTTACGGGAAAAAAATTAAAAAATCACCGTATTCTACATGATCTACTCTATAAA
>CAJFCP010000703.1:85341-122175 GCA_904066005.1 Synergus itoensis | reverse complement strand
AGGATATTGCATCTCTGTTACATCCAAGTTACATATACCTGAACTTAACACGACCCTTTTTTACACTTTCTGAATCAAAAAGTAATATTTTTTTTAACGGGTCATCTTTTATGGATTTACGCTCTCGATATTCAAGAGAGAGCATGAGAGATAACGAGGATCAGGGGTCGAGTTTAAGTTGATATTGGCCGCCTGTCATTATTAAGAACTCAGTTACTATGTTCTTGTAGTGCGACCAAGCTGTGCAACTCTTATTTATTTACATCAGTAGTAAGAAGTTCAGTTACTGACACCTCTAATTAGAACCCATTCTAATTATTTCAAATCTTGTTATTTAACTTAAATTCCGATTAAAATTTTGTTTTTGTATCGGCTGTTATTGTCTCAAATTATAACTTTTCAACAGTTCAAAACGCCCCGATTTATAAAAAGTTCAGAATTCAGCCCAGTGAAAAGTAATAGGTGTTTTATAACTGTTACCTAACAGTTATGTCACAATTTCGTCACGTAAGTGTAACATTTACGCAACTGCAACTGTTGTCCCAGTTATATCATAATTATATCACAGATACATAACTATTATGTAACAATTACGTAAATGTGACACTTATGTTATGAAATTGTATCATAACTGTTATGTAACAGTTACAAAACGTGTGATTGTTCACTGGGAGGGACTTGACACTTTTAGAAAGAATCTAAAATGATTAAAAATTAAATTTGAAAATAATTAAAAATTCCGTGTGACTAAAATTTAAAAAAAAAATCTAGAACTGAATGGTTATCAGTGACTGTACTATTTATTTTTTTTCCCAGCCGGCGGCGTTCATTGTTTAAGCTTCATTGACGCACGGTAACCAATCATTGGGGGCTTTCCTTTTCCGGCAAAAAACAAACTCAGATAGTGCAATATCGGTTCCGAAATCCACCCAGGAGAAAGTCTGGATTTCGTATTTAATCTTTAAATAAAGAGTACAGATAGAAACAAAAAAATAAAATAGGATTAGAAAGAGTCATCGACTGGGCTCATAATTTTTTTTCTTTTTTATTTCAACGGAATGTATAATTTTCGAGACGTTCGTAATAAGGAAATATGAATAAAAAAGTCCGAGGCTTTTATCCCAATCACTGTGAATACGGAAGTAAGAACGTGAGTTAAATTTTTTTGCAATAAAACATTTTCCTTGTTTCATTCCGAACAGATCTTAAAATTATTTTTCACTAACTTATTGTTAGTGCTTTTAAAAAGTTCCTAACTAAATTCTGATAAATATTTAAGAATTTTCTAAAAGATTTGTAAAATTGAGAAACACTTTAAGATCTATAAATGTAAAGTATTAACTGAATTTATTGTAAGATATTTTATGAATAAGACAATGTTATTAATTATCACTTTAATTAATATTATTATGAATAAATGTAAAAATATAAATTAGGAATGTAATTAATTCATTGATTAATTAATTAGATGGTGGTGGTTCCGTCTCCAGGATCAATGTGGGATTATCCTTACCACGATCAAATTGCAGGCATTGTGGGATCAATTTACGAAATTGGACCTGAACCTAAAAGAGAATTTTTCCCTCCTAAGATTCCAATCCCTTTAGTACACGTAAATTTTTCCTCATTTTTATATTTTATCCCAATTCTACCTTAAAGTCAAAATGATGTCTTTATTTTTGTATATATTTCAATTTTTAATATAATTATTATATCTAAAAGTTATATAAAACTTGTATAAATTTTATATAGCTGTTATATATGGCAGTTGTATAGAACATATATAACAGTTATGTACATACATATCAGATTTCTTAATACATTTTTCTTACTGTAATAATTACTCTTCTAAGAAAAAATTATAAAAGACCCTATTGAAAAACTTGACGTAAAAAATTACGTCAAAAATGAGGTACAAAATGAAGTCAAAAACGACGTAAAAAATGACGAATTGGGATAGTTTTTGACGTCACTTTTTACGTCACTTTTTACGACATTTTTTACGTCATTTTTTATGTAATTTTTTTTACGTCATTTTTACGTCATTTTTTACGTCATTTTTTTGACTTCATTTTTTACTTCATTTTTGACGTCATTTTTTACGTCATTTTTTACGTCAAGTTTTTCAATAGGGACGAATTGGGATAGTTTTTGACGTCACTTTTTACGTCACTTTTTACGTCATTTTTTACGTCATTTTTTTTAAATTAAAAAAACTTTACAAATCTATTTATTTTATTTTTTTCGGAGAACTGTAATAAAAACGCAATTGAGTAGCACAAATTTGTTATTTATTAACTGTTATTTATAAACTGTTATTACTCATTATTTAACTTCGATCGTAAATAATAAATTTTCTGCGACAAGTACTTCCACACAAGTTTCACCCTGACTTGCCGTGCAAAGCCTTCAAAAAAAAAAAAAAAAAAAAAATGAAGTAAAAAAACATGACTTAAAAAAAATGACTTAAAAAAAATGACGTAAAAAATGACGTAAAAAATGACGTAAAAAATGACGTAAAAAATGTCGTAAAAAATGACGTAAAAAGTGACGTCAAAATTATCTATCCCAATTCGTGATGTCATTTTTTACGTCGTTTTTGACTTCATTTTGTACCTCATTTTTGACGTAATTTTTTACGTCTATTTTTACGTCATTTTTTACGTAATTTTTTACGTCAAATTTTTCAATAGGGGATTATATAACAATTATACAACTGTTATGTAATTATTTAATGGCTTTATTTATTAATTTCTAGGTGGATCAGCCGTCGAGATTCGAGCCAACAAAAATGGAGATGAATTCTCCAGGGGAAACAGAACTTTCAGAAATGAAAATTATCATCCCGACAGTGAGCGTCGCGACGTCAATTCCACCACGACCTGGAAATATTCCATGTCAAAATGGAGCCTGTAAAACTTCCAGAACCAGAAGTGATCGTCTTCCCGAAAGTCCATGGCATATTTTGAAAACGATTTTCCTAATTTCCGTCCTAGTTGCTCTCATAATTTGGGTCATTGTCTATACCTTATTGGTACAATACAAAATATTGTAAAAAAAAGGGCGAAAAAAAATCATAGAAGATGAATTTGATAATAATTCTTTACAATTCTTTTTTTTTGTATCAATTGTTTTAATTATCTCTGCACACACAATGTTTAAAAAATCTGTATTTTCTGTATTTTATATTATTCTTTTAATTAAATCGACACTGTAAATATTTAAACTTTTAAGACTTGTAAATATTTAAATTGTTGCATGGAAGGATTTTCTGTGTCGCTTTAAACATTTTTTTAGAAAATATGAAATTCTTTTGGATTTTTAAGGAGCAAGACTAAAATTATTTAGAGATTGTAATATATGTAAATAAAATCATTTTTGTTATTTTGGATTTAAATACAGTTTTATATCTTTTTATTTTTAAATAAGGAAATATCGACTTATATATAATTTATACGTTCTATTCACGGTGATTTTTATAATATATTTATGAACTGAATTTCTTCTGGAAAATTGTTATTTTTTTTTAAATTTTATTATAAATATATATATATTCTACATTTACCAAATAAAAAAATCGCTTCTCAACCGGCAATTAAAATTGTCAAGGAATTGCAAAATAAGTTTTTAACAAAATTAACAGTTATAAGTTTTTATATTCGTATTTGTACGAACTAATTCTCTTTACTCGAATAAATTTATTTTCTATAATACCCCTTTGTTTTTTTTCCTTAATAATTTTTTAATATTTCAAAAATAGTACATTTTGTTATTTTTATTGATATTGTAATGCAGTTCTACAAAAAATAAATACCTAGGAAAAAATAAATAAATGACAGTCCATGTTTCTCTGACTGTCATAATTTGCACATAAGAGGCTAGAAAATCTATTTTTGGCAAATTCTAACTGGAATTGGAAGTGGAATTCTACTTGGAATCTTAAATAATTAAAATTTGACTGAAAATAAAATAACATTTTTCCTTCGCCTATTTAAATTAAACGATTTTTTCCACATGCACCTGAGATGGTAAGAATTTTTTACTTTTTTATTATCAAAAGTAACTTCAGTTAAAAGTTTGAATCAATTTTCAATGAATTAAAAAATTTGCAAATTATTTTTAAATTTAAATTTCTTTTTGGCACTGACCGGTTATTGATCCCTGATTTAGTTATATTAATCGTTCAGCTTTATCAGTACAGCGAGTAAATTCAAGAAACTTGGATCTTATTTCATTTGGTTGCCACTAGTTGTGAACATTTTTACAATTTTCTTTAGAGCGAGAACGAAATTAATCCAGAACGAGTTTTCGGGACTCGAAAAATTGCATTCTTGAGTGAAGATTTTCTTATCCAAAAATCAAGATTACAGAACGTCGAGATATCGAAAAGGGTGAGTTATTTTTTGAATATTTCCCAAATTTAATAGATTTGACTAAAATAAATAAAAGAAATATATATTACAAAAATGAATTAATGAGAAATAAATATTTTATAGGGGGAGTCGAGAAGACTGGTAAACCAGTCGAGTCAGATAAAAAGAAGAAGGCCCGTTTTGAAGATAAAGAAAAAGTTGAAAAGGATCAACAAAAACCGGGTCCGTCAATCGATCCTGAAATCTCAAGACCTTTTACTTCTAGAGATAAAAACATATCTCATACTCACGAAAAAGGAATCCAAATGAATCATTTGCCCAGTACTGACGCCCTAATTGAAGATTTAAATGACGAGGTTTCCTGAAACAAAATTCAAATATTCTAATTAACTTTGAGTCTCTCTACTTTCAGTATCAATAAAATTTAAATTAATTTTTATTCGATTTCGATTTCTTCATTTTATTCAACAAATATTATAATCAGGTATTTTTTCGCTCTATAGGGCTTCTCTTTTTTGAAATAGAAGTTGGTCTATAGAGCGAAAAAATATTTAGTTTTAATACTTTTTGCACAAAACGAAGAATTTTAAATCTATCCTCAAAATTCAATTGTTAAAAAATTGTAATTTAAATTTAAAAATTCAATATTTAAAAAGTGAATAGCGCTACAGAGCGAAAAAATCTAATTATTATATTTCTTGAGTAAAATGAGGAAATAGAATTTTGAGATCAGAACTTGGTTTCAACGCCGAAAATATTTTTAAATCTATTTTTTTCCAGTCTGCAGTTCCAGAAGAATCATCAAGGGCTCAAAGAATGGTTTTAATAGGCTGGGATAGCTTCCGTTCAAACAGTCTGGTTATTCTTTTAATTCTGTTGTTCCTGTGGGCTTCTATTTATTTTCCATTATTTAACGATTCTTGATTTACCTGGCAATTTTATCGACACAATATGAATGTAAAACTTCGATTCTAAAGTAGGATAAATAATATTTGAGGGTTTTATTTAATTAATATTATTAATAAATATCACAACCTAATAATTTCTAAAAAGTTTCATTATTGTCGTTTTTAAACATATAAAAGAAAATTCAACAATTTATTTTGAAAATCCCTCCTAAAAATAATAAATCAAAAATTGGGACAAAGTCTCACTCACAGATAATTATTCTTAATCAGTCGACATTTGCAGTTCAAATGATCCTATAAATAACTTAATAAATTAGTTTCATCATTCTTGATATTCATTCAGTCTTTATAAAATTCTCTCTTGAAAGACATTTAAACCAAATACCAAAGACATTTAAATCTCATTGCATATAATTCAGTTGAATCATTTTTTATATGTAAGCAAAATACAAATAAAAGTCTTTTAAAGAAATAGAAAAAAAAACAATATTTTTGTCTCATTTCTCCCAAGTGTTAAAATGTTATCATTTCTGTTATTTCTGTGCACACGAGTCACGTTTTCCACTGAGAAAAATTAGAAAGTATAAACAGGGAGGTAATAATAATAAATTTGCATATTATGAGTAATCACTCATAATATGCAAATTTATTAATTTAAATTATTTATTAATATGCAAAACTCACTTCTTGAATACCGAAGAAACATATTGTAAGAGCCGCAAAACATTTTACTAACCTAATCAAATCCACTTTTTGAGGACATTGGATTCTTAATTTTGTGCAAAGATTATATTAAAATTAAACATTGTTTCGCTCTATACACGCAATTCCATTTCTACAACGATTAACGCTACAAAGCGAAAAAATATCTACTTTTTAAAATTCGTTGAATAAAATTGGGAAATAGAATTTTGAAGTTGGAACTTGAACCCTTAAAAATCTCGCTCAAATCTTAAGGGTGTTGGAGACAAGTTCCAATCTAAAAATTCGATTTCTTCATTTTACTCAACAAATATTAAATTTGGAATTTTTTCCCTCAGTAGAATTAATCAATTGTTAACTAGAATTATGCTTACAGAGCGATAAAATATCTAATTCAAATATTTATTATGTAAAATGAAAATATTCAATTTTGAAGTCAGATTTGGAATTCCTCGTTTTATGCGAAAAGTAGTGAAACTAAATATTTTTTCGCTCTGTACGCAGTCTTAAATATGAAAAAAGATTAGTGCTACAGAGAGAAAAAATATTTATCTACAATTTTCGTTGAGTAAAATGGAGAATGGAATTTTGGACCCAAGTGTTAAGCTCAAAATTCCATTCTTCATTTTACTCAACGAAAATTATGGATAAATATTTTTTCGCTCTGTAGCGCTAATCTTTTTTCAAATATAAGACTGCACACAGAGCGAAAAAATATTTATTTATAATTTTCGTTGAGTAAAATGGAGAATAGAATTTTGAGCTTAACACTAGGGTCCAACGCCCTTAAAAGTGATTTCAATATTAAAAGTAGATATCGATGACAAAATTGAATTGCGAAACTGGGTTATCCCAGAAGAAGCGAAGAAAACAAGCGCTATCAGAATAGAGTATTTTTTATCTTTATTTTTTCTTTCAATCGGAATCATTAAATCATTAAATTATCCTTCTGGAGATTCGAGAAGGTCTCATCACGAATGACCTTCTGGTTGCGAGACCCGAATCTGACATCATCGCAAATCGTGTAAATCGGATGTAACACCATTATACATAGTAAGTATAATGTATAATGTATTCGTACTTGTATTTCTACACCAACAAAACGAGAAACCCATACAACTAAAAGCTTCTCAAGAATCGTATAACGACCTCTGCCACGGTCTCAGATCGCTTAAATCTGCTTCTGACCAATAGCCTGCTACGTCTTAGAGAAAGTCTAATTGCTTCGAGTTCAAAGTAAACTTGCCACAACGATTCAGTCTTCCTTAAGACGCCTGTGACTCTCGACAGATTCAAGTTCCTTGATCAAAAAGTTCCTTCTTCTGATTTTTCAAAACAATAATCGGGGAGATGAAGTCTCTCTACTTCTTCATTTTTCTCCTCTCCATCTCCTTAATCGCTGGTAAGTCTCACACTCGTCATCTGTCTCTAAAAACAAAAACAAAAACAATTAAAAAGAATAACAGAGATTAAGGAAAATATAACTTTTGTAAATAGTAAAAGTATAACTTGTAACCACGGCCCAACAGGTGTTTTCAAACAATATTTTCACGACGCAATTGGTCCCACTTTTTAAATTTAATCCTACCATTACAAAATCCATGTTTGAATATTCAAAAATCAACATTTAGTAAAACTGAAACTTGTAAACAGTTTCAAAAAGTGTTTTCGAACAATATTTTCTAGACACAATTGGTCCTACTTGTTAAATTTGATCCTATCTTTAAAAAATCAGTGTTTGAATATTGAAATATTAAGGGTGTTGGAGCCAAGTTATAATCTAAAAATTCGATTTCTTCATTGTACTCAACAAATATTTAATTTGGAATTTTTTCCCTCCAAAGAATTAATCAATTATTAACTATAATTATGTGTACAGAGCGAGAAAATATCTAGTTCAAATATTTTTTAAGTAAAATGAAAATATTCAATTTTGAAGTTAGATTTTGAATTCTACGTTTTATGCAAAAAGTATTGAAATTAAATATTATTTCGCTCTGTACGCAGTCTTATATTTGAAAAAAGATTAGCGCTACAGAGCGAAAAAATATTTATCTATAATTTTCGTTGAGTAAAATGAAGAATGGAATTTTGAATTTAACACTTGGGTCCAACGCCCTTAACATAACGCTTAAGGAAAATCTAACTTTTGTAAATAGTGAAATTCAGTTTTCGAACCGATTCCAAAAAGTCTTTTTAAACAATATTTTTAAGTTCGAATTGATCCCACTTCTCAAGTTGGCTTTCTAACCAGTTCCAACAAGTCATTTCCAATACTATGTTAAGGTCACAATTGGTCCCACGCCTTAAATATTTTACAATACCTCTGTCGAATAAGAGAAATGTCAAAAATCCTGAGTACAAGTCTCCTATTCACTTTTTATGGAAATTTGTCAATTGTAAGACTTCTGACGAATTCAGCACTGAACACGAACGTAGCCACTATAAATACCTGAAGGCCAAACCTCTTGCAAAGCAAATAGGGAATACGTTCAGAGTTCCGGAGAAAATAAAGGACATCCCAGTTACGGTGATTCAACAAACGCTTGTTGGAATTTTTAATTAGCTCTTGTTAAAATGATAGCTTCTGATTTAATGAACTAATTTAATGAACGACTATGGATTATTATCTTCCTTGATCTAGTTATCCACCTAGTTATCAATCTAATCCTCTGATCTAACCACTGCTCTTTCTCTAACACAAAGATGTGGACGCCGGTTGGAAATTCTGGAAGAAGAAGAAGGATGACAACAGCACATCAACAGAAACACCTCTGATTACAAATCCTGAACCCGCTGTGACACCAGCAACAACCAAGGCTCCAACACCAAGAGCCGCAACAACCAAGGCACCACCTCTTAATACAAACAAAGCTTTGGCAGGAGCAGCTGATCCAGGATTAGCAATTGGAGTAGGAAACACTGGAGGAAATATTAGAGATAACGCTAGACCCCAGAGACCTAATCCAGGGACTGAGGTGGGTCTGGATTTGCCAAAGCAAAAACCAAGTACTGGATACAGAGACTGGGCGATTGATTTGACTGGCGCTAGTGAAGGAAGACAACCTCCGAAGGTTCCAAGTCAAGGACCTGCTGTTTCTCCTGGTCAACAACCTCGTCCAGGTTAGCAAAAGATAAACCAAAAGTAAAAAGAGATTGTAAGTCTTGATGGTATAATAACGGCAGTAAACTATAATTGCAGGTAGTTCACCTCCTGGAAGTCCTAATCAGTCATCTTCAGGTACAGTAATTTAAAATACTAGAAAACTAAATTATAAAATTATTTTAATTTTCTTCTTAAGGGCGTTGGACCCAAGTGTTAAGCTCCAAATTCAATTCTCCATTTAACTCAACGAAAATTATAGATAAACATCTTTTCGCTCTGTAGCACTAATCTTTTTTCAAATATAAGACTGCGTACAGAGCGAAAAAATATTTAGTTTCGATACTTTTTGCATAAAACGAAGAATTCAAAATCTAACTTCAAAATTAAATATTTTCATTTTACATAAAAAATATTTGAATTAGATATTTTCTCGCTCTGTATGCATAATTCCAATTACAAATTAATTAATTCTACAGAGGGAAATAATTCCAATTTTAATATTTGTTAAGAAAAATGAAGAAATTAAATTTTTAGATTAGAATTTAGCTCCAACACCCTTAAGGGCGTTGGACCCAAGTGTTAAGCTCAAAATTGCATTCTCCATTTTACTCAACGAAAATTATAAATAAATATTTTTTCGCTCTGTATGCAGTCTTATATTTGAAAAAAGATTAGCGCTACAGAGCGAAAAAACATTTATTCATAATTTTCGTCGAGTAAAATGAAGAATGGAATTTTGAGCTTAACACTTGGGTCCAAAATTCCATTCTCCATTTTACTCAATGAAAATTATAGATAAATATTTTTTCGCTCTGTAGCACTATTCTTCTTTCATATTTAAGACTGCGTACAGAGCGAAAAAATATTTAGTTTCAATACTTTTCGCATAAAACGAGGAATTCCAAATCTGACTTCAAAATTGAATATTTTCATTTTACATAAAAAATATTTGAATTAGATATTTTATCGCTCTGTACGCATAATTCTAGTTAAGAATGGATTAATTCTACAGAGGGAAAGAATTTGAAATTTAATATTTGTTAAGTAAAATGAGGAAATCGAATTTTTAGACAGAACTTGGTTTCAACACCCTTAAAACTTCAATTCATTCCGAAGCCAATCAGATTTGAAACTATAATGTATAGGAAATTTTTAAAAAATAATTTTTAGAGAGGAGTCACTTTTTTAGAGAGGGGTTTCAAGAGGTTTCTAGGAATTTTAAGGGAATTTGACGATTTTTCAGTGATTTTTACAAAATCCAAATGATTTTTAGGATTTTAAAAAGATTTCGTAGAATTTTAAGGGATTTTAAGATATTTTGTGAGCTTTTAAATGAATTCATGCAATTTTAAGAGACTTTTAAGAATTCTAGGGGATTTTAAGAGATTCTAAATGTTTTGAAATTTTGAGGAATTTTAAGAGGTTTCTAAGAATTTAAAAATATTTCCACGAATTTAAGAGATTTATAAGGTTTTCGTTAAATTTTAAGGGATTTCAAAAGGTTTGTAAGAGTATTATGGGGTTTTAAGGAATTTTAAATGTTATCCTGGAATTCCAAGGAATTTTAAGATATTTTGAAAGATTTCTAAGAATTGCGAGGGATTTTATACAATTTTTTTTTATGAGATTTTGTGATCTTTAAAAGATTTTGTGAGAATTTTAAAGGATTTCATGGAATTTGATAAGATTTTTAATAATATTAACGGATTTTAATGATATAAAGGGATTTTAAATGTAAAATTTCAAGAATTTTCTGGGAATTTTAAGAGGTTTTAAAGTTTGTCAGAGAATTTTATGGAGAGATTTCAAAAGATTTTTACGATTTTTAAAAGATTTAGTAGAATTTCAAAGGATTTCAAGGGCTGTACATTTTTTAAGGGTTTTCAAGAAATTTTTCGACTTTTAAAAGATATTGTGGAATTTTTATGAGATTTCTAATAATTTTAAAAGATTTCAAGAGATTTTTCTAATTTTTAAAAGATTGAGTAGGATTTTAAGGGATTTTAAATGTTAAAGAATTTCAAGAGGTTTCTAGAAATTTTTAGAGATATTCCTGAATTTTAACGTGGATTTCAAAAGATTTATAATTTTGAAAATTTTTGTGGAATTTTAAAGGATTTAATGGAATTTGATGAGATTTCGAATACTTTTAATGGATTTTAAGGGATATAAAAGGGATTTTAATTATTATTATATAGAATTTGAAAGAATTTGAAGAAGTTTCTGAAAATTTTAAGAGAATTCAAAATTTCGAAGGTTTTCGTATAATTTTAAGGAACAAAGGCAAACAAACACACGTGCGATTATTTTTTTTTTTTTTTCTACAACTTCAAGTCACTCAAAAGCCAATCAGGTTTACAACAACAATGTATACGAGATTTTCGAGATATTTCGTGACACCACTTTTTTAAGATAGGAAAGTACAGGTTTCTGAGAAGCAGAATATGATTAATGATCTTGCTCTTGTCGGAAGAGATGTTGAGAATAGATAATTTGATCTCTATTTAAAAATTTGATCTCTATTTAGGAACACCTTCCCAAACACCAAGACCGGGAACTCCACCACAGTCTCCAAAACCAGGAACACCAGGTCAGCAAGTTCCTTCCGCAGGACCAGGATCTCTAGGCCATCCTTCTCAACCTTCAAAGCCAGGAACTGCCCAACAAACTCCTTCCCCTGGACCAGGATCTTTAGGTTATCCCTCTCAACCTTCGAAACCAAGTTCAACTTCTGCTGGAGATCCACAGAATTTCCCGAGCCTTCCTTCGTCGTCTTCTGGAACAGGAAGTGTTGGAAGACCTTCCAGTGGAAGCCAGTCTCCAACAGGTGGCAAGACATTCGCAGAAATTGCAGCTGGTGGTAGCAGACCTGCTTCCCCAACTCCTGCACCCAAACAGGGTCATCCAAACTCTAGTAATGGACAGTTGGGACAAACTGGGCAAGTGGGACAACCAGGTGAGTTGACAATAAAACTGATTTAAACCCTAACTAATTAATGATTTAATTCTAATTTTGACCCTGATCTGATTGATTTCAACAGGAAGAACCCAATCAACTCCAGCACCAGGAAAATCTGGAATTTCAACAGGAACTCTTGCAGCTGGAGCCGCTGGTGGTGCAGCTGTTGCAGGAGCAGCTGGAGCTGCAGCAAGTGGTCAGGTGTTCTCCAGTAATCCAACATTCAGCAAAGGCAACACTGTTACTAACGAAGATCTCGAAAAATTGTCCGAGGCTCTGTTCATCAAAGATTCGAACAATGCCATGAAGCACATCACTTTGAATTTACAAAAGCAAACTACGGGAAACAGTCCTGTTGATGAAGCACCTCAGCCGTAGGTTCCAGGCGAATAAATCTATAAACAAAGAGAATCTCAGAAAAAACTTAGTAATACTATAATAAATCGTTCTTCCAGGCTTTTCAATGTGAAACCCGAGGCTCTCCAAATCCCAACGATTCAGAAAGTGCTTTCGATCTACGATAATTACCAACTGGACACCAGAACCAATGAATACATCAGTCCAGCTCAACGTCAAGAAGAAAGTTTGCTTGTAGACACTTTCCTGAGTACAAATGTCATGTCCTATGCGATGAGGTTCCTGGCGGATAAAGGTCTTGTGAGAAAGGATTATTACGAGTACAAGGACCTGCTGAGAAGGATGTGGTTCAATCTTTTCTCGAGAGGTGAAGGAAAAATTGGTAGCACTGGATTCGAACATGTCTTCATGACTGAATTGAAATTGGGAACTGAGGTTTCTGGTCTTCATAACTGGATTTATTTCAATGCTGAGGAATTGAAGAAGAGGATTGACTATCTGGGTTATATCAAGAAAGTTGATCTTGGAGACGTGAGTTGACTCAGATTTCTTCTAAGTTTCTTGTGATCGAAGCAGTTCGCTTCCAGATCCTGAGGATCAAAGATTTTAACTTAAATGTTTTGGTTTATTTTTATTTTATTTTTTAGAAAGCTGCAATCGTGAAGGTTCATGCCAAATTCAACGGAATCGACAAACCAGTAACTACGATGTTTATTGGGACTTCTCCAGAACTCGAAATGTCCCTTTACACTATTTGCTTCCTGGCTCGACCTGATCAACCTTGTCCTGTTTCCCTTGGAGGCAACAAGTTCAATATCGTCACTCACAAATTTAGATATCGAGGAAAGGACCTTGTTGGATCCGCTTATCCAGATATCTAAACATTTGTCATGACTATTAAATAAAATATAGATTAATTTATCTAGAATATTCCATAGGTCACAAAATAGTTTTAGAGGAATTAAATTAAATCTTAAGGGTGTTGGAGCCAAGTTCTAATCTAAAAATTCGATTTCTTCATTTTACTCAAGAAATATTAAATTTGGAATTTTTTCCCTCTATAGAATTAATCAATTTTTAACTAGAATTATGCGTACAGAGCGAGAAAATATCTAATTCAAATATTTTTTAAGAAAAATGAAAATATTCAATTTTGAAGTTACATTTTGAATTCTTCGTTTTATGAAAAAAGTATTGAAATTAAATATTTTTTCGCTCTGTATGCAGTCTTATATTTGAAAATAGATTAGCGCTACAGAGCGAAAAAATATTTATCTATAATTTTCGTTGAGTAAAATGGAGAATGGAATTTTGAGCTTAAAACTTGGGTCCAACGCCCTTAAATAATTAAATCAAAAGGAATAAAACTTATTGAAATATGAGAACTTATGTTATCTTTAAGTCAATTATTTGCGGAATTTCTAGATTAGAGTGACTTTAACTGTAACTTTAAGTGTAACTTTAAACTGTGACTTCCGAAGCTGTGACAAATAATTTTAGCGATGCCAATAAAGATTTTGACTCTCCAATTTCTTGACCAGATTTTTATCTTTAGAGACAAGAATAGAAATAAAAAAAAGCTCTGATCAAGTTAATCAAATTTAAAGAAATAATTCAAAGTGAAACTTAAAATCTTTCTAAAGATTGTTGAAATAAAGTTCTGACCGTAAATTTCGATTTCCTCATTTTTTCCGCAAATAATGTAATTTGATATATTTTCTCTCTGTAGCGATTCTCATTTTTTAAATATAATTATGACTAAAGAGCGAAAAAAAACGTTTAATTGTAATAATTTTTGGGTAAAACGAGGAGTTAAAAAATCACATCTTAAAATTCGATTTCTTTATTTTACCTAATAAATTATAAAATTAAACATTTTCTTGCACTATACGCACAATTCTAATTGAAAAATTAGTACCGCTATACAGAGCGAAAGATCTGTAGCGGTAATGAAATGAAAGATCTTTTTTGTTTTATCCACAGTGTGCCGCATTTCGTAATTAGTTTCATTAAACGAATTTAATTAGATTAAAATATCGATACTCAGAGCTTCTGAATTAGTCATCTGAAGTCTTTTCTGAAGGAACTGTTTCAAGTGTATTAGTGTACTTGTAAGAGAAAATTAGATAACATGAATGATATTTTGTAAGTAAACAGATAAAGAAGCTTAAGGCTCCAATGAAATAGGAAAAATATAATCAGCCAGAATGGGGGAACCGAAAGTTCAGATTCTGAAGAGTCAGTGCCGTAGTCATGTACAAAAGCGTACAGGCAGTTCGTTGGAAAAACGAGTGGAAAAACTTGTTAGACGGAAAAAGAATAAAGAGACTTTATAATAGTGGTACTGGTGTTTATGGACATCGGCCAAAGGAAAGAAGACATTTTGAAGGCAGGTTTATTCACCTTTAGACTTCACATACACTCAGGAAAGAAATTTAAAAAATGTAATTTTAAGGGCGTTGGACCCAAGTTTTAAGCTCAAAATTCTATTCTTCATTTTACTCAATGAAAATTATAGATACAAATTTTTTCGCTCTATAGCGCTAATCTTTTTTTCAATATAAGACTGCATACAGAGCGAAAAAATATTTAATTTCGATACTTTTTGCATAAAACGAAGAATTCAAAATTTAACTTCAAAATTGAATATTTTCATTTTACATAAAAAATATTTGAACTAAATATTTTATCGCTCTGTACGCATAATTCTAGTTAAGAATTGATTAATTCTACAGAGGGAAAGAATTTAAAATTTAATATTTGTTAAGTAAAATGAGGAAATGGAAGTTTTAGATTGGAACTTGGCTCCAACACCCTTAAGGATTTAAAAATTTTAATTTGAAAGAATTTTTAATTATTTTTTAAATTTATTTTGTGAAACGCCTTGAGATATTTTTTAATTTATTAAAATCCCTTAAAATCACTTGGAATCTCTTGAAATTTTCAAAAATAATTTCAAATTTTTTTAAGAGTACGTATTACTTACCATAAGAGCAAATTTAGTTTCGCCAACGTTATACGCTCGTAATAACAATAATAAATATTTTTTTCTAGAACTAGACTTCCGTTTCGAGCAAACTAAGGTAAATGCTGACCTAGTTTTATTAAAAAATATTTATTATTGCGAGCGTAAAGATGAAGAAACTAAAGCTCGTATGTTAATTACCAGATGGCTCTAAACAGATTGTAGGCCCTGATCATAAATCAAAATTAATATTTAAAATTCAATTTTTTACTTGGTTTACGTTTACATTTCACAAGCCTATCGGTTATTTTCCAGAAACGATCTTAATGGTAGATATTGCTTTTTAGTTTAATATTGCATGAAAATTGGAACTGGTGCTATTAAAATCTTATCTTATATTTTAGTGCCTAGAGAAAAAATAGAAGCTAGAGCGAAGAACAGCAATTTTTATAGACTCTTGACTGCCTATAGAGAACACGCACACAAAGAAGCAAATATAGATCCAGTTGCTTTCGAAAAGAGAGAATCAGCGTCAGAATTGTATCCAGAAAAATATGGGTTGGATTTATCGGATAGAGTATCTTTCCAGAATTTGTTTAGGTCGGAGAAAAAAGAAGGAACTGTTTATGAAGCTGTGGAAGCTTTAAAAAATATATACGGCGGACCAATCGGAGTTGAATTTGCTCATCTTGAGGTTTGTATCATCAGAGATGGTTTCAATTTATCCTCAATTTTTTAAAAGCTTCAGAATAGAATCAATAAATTTCTCTATTTTCCGGTTTGAAACCCAGAGCGAAGAAGAGAGAGAATGGTTTGCAGAGTATTTCGAAAAATGCTACCAAGAGCCACTAAGCGACGAAACTCGTCGGGAAATTGCGAGCGATATGCTGAAAAGTCAAACTTTCGATAATTTTCTTGCTGTAAAATTTCCCACGGTGAAAAGATACGGAGGCGAAGGTGCAGAAAGTATGATGGCTTTCTTCAAAGAACTTTTCCAGTTATCATCAAATGGTAGTAATTTTTTTTATATTAGATACTTATTACAGGACTCGGAAAAAAGAAAGTCGCATGGAATTTCGAAGAAAGAAAAATAATTTTTAACAACAAATTTTAAAAGATTCCTAAGAATTTCAAAGATTTTTAGGGGTGTTGGAGCCAAGTTCCAATCTAAAAACTCGATTTCTTCATTTTACTTAATAAATATTAAAATTGGAATTTTTTCCCTCTGTAAAATTAATCAATTTTTAACTAGAATTATACGCACAGAGCGAGAAAATATCTAATTCAAGGTGGCCACAAGATTCAATTTTTAAAATTTCCCTGACATTTCCCTGACTTTTCCTTGACTTTCAGACAAATTTCCCTGACAAAAGTATATTAAAAATTCGTACGAATTTTCAATAATAATAATATTGAAATTTTTCAAAAATTTCGTATAATATCACTTTAAATCTTTTGAAATGTAAAATCACTTAAAATCACTTCAAATTCGTACAATCCCTAAAATTTATAACTTTGGAAATATCTTAAAATTCATTGGTTTCTAGAATTTCTTAGAAATGTCTTAGAATTCGAGGAAATCCCGTCAAATTTATTAATATTTCATGAAATGCCTTCACTTTTCACTACTCTTTTTAAAATTCATCAAAATAATTTGAAATACTTTAAATTCCACCAAAAACTTCAAAATATTTTCAAATTCCTAAAAATCTCTTAAATCTTAAAATTTCTTGTAATCCTTTAAAATTTCTTAAAATTATTGGAAATCTATTGAAATTCCTTACCTATTAAAATTCTTTAAAATTTGTTGAAATATTTTAAAAATCCTAGAAACATCTTTAAATTTTTTTAAATTATATGAGGACTATTAAAATTCCTTACAATCATTTTGAAAATGTAAAAATTACTTAAAGTTTTTACAAGCTTCTTAAAATCCTTTAGAATTCCACGAAAAACTTTAAAATCCCTTAAAATACGTAAAGATCTCTTAAAATTCTTGAAAACCTCTTAAAATTCCGTAAACTTCTACAAAATCTTTCATAAATCATAAAAATTTTGTGAAATTCTTTAAAATTCCATAAAGAAAATTTAAATTCCTTACAAAAAAACTTTAAAATAATCGGAATTTATTAAAATTTTTACAAACCTTTTAAAATCTTTTTTAATTCCACGGGAATATTTATAATCCCTTAAAATCTCTTTAAAATCTTTTAAGTTTCTTAAAATCCTTTATAATTCCAAGAAAAACTTTAAAATCCCTTAGAATACGTAACAATCTTTTAAAATTTTGGAAAAATTTTCAAAATTCTACCTAATCTTTAAAAAATCATAAAAATCTCGTCAATTCTTTTAAAATTCCTCAAGGAACTTTAAAATTCCTTAAAATTCTTTGAATTCCCTAAACTTCCTTAAAAATCTCTTAAAACTTCATGAAGTCCTTTAAATTTCATCTAAATCTTTTAAATATTATACAAATCTCTTATAATCACTTTAAATTACTAGTAACCTCTTAAAATTCTTTAAAATTATTGAAAATGTCTTGAAATCATTAGAAGCCTAGAAAATCTGAAAGAATACCTGGAAATTATTTATAATCCTTCAAAATCCTTGGATAGTTTCTAAAATTTGTTAAGTAAACTATAAAAATTATATATGTATTACGATAAAAATAACGTAGTTAGCATAAATGTCAATTTCTATTTTCCCTGACAACTTCTCGCATTTTCCTGACTTCCCTGACAAACTTTTTTTCCCTGACATTTCCCTTACTTGCCTGACTTCCCTGACATGTGGCCCCCCTATAATTCAAATATTTTTCAAGTAAAATGAAAATATTGAATTTTGAAGGCAGATTTTGAATTCTTCATTTTATGCAAAAAGTATCGAAACTAAATATTTTTTCGCTCTGCACGCAGTCTTATATTAAAAAAAAAGATTAGCGCTACAGAACGAAAAAATATTTATATATAATTTTCGTTGAGTAAAATGGAGAATGGAATTTTGAGCTTAACACTTGAGTCCAACGCCCTTAAGGAGTTTGAAATTAGTTTTACATTTTTTTCTAGAAGAATTTAAATTTCCAAGCAATATTTCAATATTTCCAATCAATATAAAAAGATATTAAAAGAATTTTAAAAGATTCCTAAGGATTTCCACGATCTTTAACAAGCTAAAATCGATTTTCAATTTTTTCCTAGAAGAATTGGAACACATAGTTCTGTGTATGCCACACCGAGGACGATTGAATTTGCTAACAGGGATGTTGAAATTCCCCCCAGAGAAGCTTTTCCGGAAACTGAGGGGAGTTCCTGAATTTCCAGAAGATGTGAAGGCAACTGGGGACGTGCCAAGTCATTTTGTATCCTCCGTGGATTTTAACGTAACGGGAAAAAGTTTGCACATTAGTATGCTTCCAAACCCTTCACATTTGGAAGCTGTTAATCCAGTCTCGATGGGAAAAGCTAGAGCTCTTATGCAGGCTGTGGGAGATGGTGATTATTCCGAAGATGAGACTTCTCGATGGAGTGATAAAGTCCTGAATGTCCAGGTACATAAATCAATTTCCCAGGTCGTCGAAAATCGGTATTATTATAAAATAATTTAAATAATTTTCAGATCCATGGAGATGGTGCTTACTCAGGTCAGGGCGTAAACCAAGAATCTCTAGCACTAAGTGGAGTTCCTCATTTTGAAATTGGAGGCACGATTCACATGGTCGTGAACAATCAAGTTGGCTTTACAACTCCACCTTCCAGAGGAAGATCCACCAGGTACTGCACTGATCTCGCAAAATTAATCTCCGCGCCAGTGATTCATGTCAATGGAGATGAACCTGAGGTAAAAACTTCAGAAATCATAAACTGAAAAAGAAATGTTTTATTAGAAAATTTATAAATGTGCTCAATTCCTTAATTGTTTTAGATGGTCGTTCGAGCAACAAGAATAGCCTTTGCTTACCAAAGAAAGTTTAGGAAAGACGTCTTCGTGGATCTGAACTGCTTCCGAAGATGGGGACACAACGAACTGGATGATCCGACATTTACAAATCCTCTTCTCTATAAAATAATCTACAATCGCTTGTAAGTTGCCATTTAATCAGGAGTTTGAACCTATTTTGAGTATTCGAAATTAATTTTGATAGGTCCATTCCGGATCGGTATTTGGAAGAATTATCAACGTCTGATGTCCTCTCAAAAGAAGAGGCAGAATCAATTGTTGAGGAACATCGATCCTGGCTAGCAAAAGCTCTAAAAGAAACGGATAATTATATACCACAACCAAATTATTTCACTGGTTGGTGGTCGAAAATAAAACAAGCTGAGCCTGCAATTACTACTTGGAATACTGGAGTTGATTTGAATCTTCTACAATTTATTGCGAACAAGAGTGTTCATTTTGAAAATGATTTGGTGAGTTTTTACAGTTTCCTAATTTAGGCTTTACAGCCCTCAAAACAAGGAATATAGGGTTTTCAATTCCCGGATTTCTTTAAATTCTCGCATAGTAGATATCCTGTCAAATCTAAAATCAATCCCTATTTTTTTTAGGACATTCATCCACACATTCTGAAGTCGCACGTTCAAGCCCGACTAAAAAAGATGGAAACGGGATCTCACGTCGATTGGTCAACAGCAGAAGCGATGGCTTTCGGAAGTTTGCTTTACCAAGGCTACAACGTTAGACTGAGTGGTCAAGATATTGGCCGAGGTACATTTTCTCACAGACACGCAATGCTCGTTGACCAATCAAGTGGAGGCATCTACATCCCCCTAAATTCGATGGTGGAGGGTCAAAAAGGAAAAATAGAACTAGCAAACAGTATTTTATCCGAGGAGGCAGTTCTGGGATTCGAATATGGAGTCAGTATTACATCACCTTCGACTCTCGCGATTTGGGAAGCTCAGTTTGGCGACTTTTTCAATGGAGCACAAATCATCATCGACACCTTCATCTCAAATGGAGAAACCAAGTGGATGCTTAGCAGCGGATTAACTATGATTTTGCCTCATGGTTACGAAGGCGCTGGTCCTGAACACAGTTCCTGTAGAATGGAAAGATTCCTCCAGATATCGGACAGCAAGGAAGATAAACCAGACGGTGAAGACGTCAACCTCCAGGTCGCGAATCCTTCGACCCCGGCTCAGTACTTCCATCTACTCAGAAGACAAGTAAAGAATTAATTTTAGAAAATAAAGCAAATAAGATTTAAATTTTCTTTATCGAGAAATACAATATTTTCAGATGGTGAGGAACTTTAGAAAACCTCTGATTGTCGTAGCTCCTAAAGTTTTACTTCGTCACTCTTCGGCTACTTCGAATCTTTCTGAAATGGCGCCAGGGACTTCATTTAAAACTGTGATTGGTAATTACGATTTCTGTTTAAAAATCTAACTTATGGTAACAAGCGTTAAAATCAGAAGAATTAAGAATTTGTATTTCTATGAATACGCGATTTTTCCTCTGTCTAAAAATACCCCAACTGGAAAAGAAAAACTGCAAAGTCTATTCTCCTCAATTGACTTAGTAAAATTTAATGGAAGCGTATTGAGAAGAATTAAAAAGTAGAAGAATGTAAAAGAAGCAATAGAAAAGAATAAAATAATTTAATTTTGAGAACGCTATATCGAATTGAAATTCATGGATTTCGAATGATCTTCAAGGAATTGTTTACATTATTTGTAAGCATTCAAATGTAATTTTATCTTTCCTTTCTTTCTTTTAATACGAATTATTAATTTTCTCACACATTTCAATATTTTATAAATAATTATTCTTTAATTATTCTCCAAGGAAAATTATTATATTTATTGAAAGTAATAATAACTTATATTAACAACTATCAACACATATTTGTAATGGATTTATTTAATTTAATTAATTATTAATATTTTATTAATTTATTTAAACGTGTTTTAAAATGCATTAATCTCTGCTAACATTGAAGAGAATAGATTAAAGATGAAATCTATTCAAATGTGTAAATTAAAATATTTTTAATTCGATAAAGACAGACTTCAATTAAGAAGAATTAAAATTTCGAATCTTATATTCCAGATGAAGGAAATAAAATAATTTATGACATATATTTTGTGAAACAATTAGAAGGAATTAAATAAAGTCAAAATATGACTGCCTTTGCAGAATAGAAAGTATCTGAGTGAGGAGTACCTACCGGTACAATTGGAAGGAATTAAATATATTCAAAACACAGTCTCCTTTGGGGGAAATTATGCAGCAGTCGCTATGGAAATAGAAGTGAATTATTTTCAGAGTTATCCTATTCTTATAATGGCATTTTTAACACATGGAAAAATCGCGCATTCCAAAGAATTAAATAATCGTCAATTTAACGCTGAAATCTGAAAATATTAATTTTTCTGAATTTAACGCTTGTTACCGGGATATATTCAGAAAATAACTTCGATTCTTTTGTCTTGACAGGGGATGAGACAGTTGTGAAAGAAAATGTTAAAAGGGTTTTACTAGTGAGCGGGAAACTGTATTATAATCTAGTCCAAGAGAGGGAAATTCTAGGAGCTAATGATGTTGCAATTATTAGAGTTGAGAGCCTTTGTCCATTTCCAGTCATGGAACTGCTAGAAGAAATTAATAAATACAGGCACGCGACGAGTAAGTTTACTGACATTTTAATCCACCTCTTGCGTTTTCTGAATTTCATTGTCGTTTTAATATTGACAGCTTTCGTATGGAGCCAGGAAGAGCCACAAAACATGGGCGCTTGGACCTTCGTGAAGCCTCGATTTGAAAACTTGTGCGGACGACGGGTAGGTTTTTTCAAATCTTGAGAGATTATCAATATATCTTAATACCCGAAAATTCTTTTCTAGTTGAAGTATTCCGGAAGGGAATCTCTACCAACTCCAGCAGTCGGTGTGGGTCAGGTTCACCAACTCCAAGCTGAAGAAGTGGTCAGAAAACCTTTCAGCACAAAGTACTCTTAGACTTTTCTCTATAATTTATATTCTCTCCTTAATGTATACTTTTATTCTGCTTTTATAAAATATAAATGTTTAAGCCTACATTGAAAGTATTAACAAATTATGATTTCTACTATTAGTTTGTTAGTAACCGCGTCAGAACTGTAACTATTTGAAATGAATTCAGGGTGACCACAAGATTCAATTTTTCAATTTCCCTGACTTTTCCCTGACTTTCAGACAAATTTCCCTGACAAAAGTATATTAAAAATTCGTACGAATTTTCAATAATAATATTGAAATTTTTCAAAAATTTCGTATAATATCACTTTAAATCTTTTGAAATGTAAAATCACTTAAAATCACTTCAAATTCGTACAATCCCTAAAATTTATTACCTTGGAAATATCTTAAAATTCATTGAAGTTTCTTGAATTTCCTAGAAATGTCTTAGAATTCCACGAAATCCCGTCAAATTAATTAATATTTCATGAAATTCCTTCAATTTTCACTACTCTTTTTAAAATTCATTAAAATCATTTGAAATACTTTAAATTCCACAAAAAACTTCAAAATCTTTTCAAATTCCTAAAAATCTCTTAAATCTTAAAATTTCTTGTAATCCTTTAAAATTTCATAAAATACTTTCAGGATTTCTTGAAAAATTTTTTAATTCCACGAGGAACTTTAAAACCCCTTAAAATGCATTAAAATTTCTTAAAATTATTGGAAATCTATTGAAATACCTTACCTATTAAAATTCTTTAAAATTTGTTGAAATATTTTCAAAATCCTAGAAACATCTTTAAATTTCTTAAAATTCCACTGCCTCTAAAAAAAACTCTTGAAATAAAAAATCTCATAAAATCTTTTAAGAATCAAAAATGACTTTAAATTTTTTTAAATTGTATGAGGACTATTAAAATTCCTTACAATCATTTTTAAAATGTAAAAATTACTTAAAGTTTTTACAAGCTTCTTAAAATCCTTTAGAATTCCACGAAAAACTTTAAAATCCCTTAAAATACTTCGGTTATGTACTTGCAAGATAGTATACTTTTAAGAAAAAAATAATTTATAATGATCCGTCGAAAAAACCATATTTATTTTGATGATTGAAGTGAGCAGTTTTGGTGAAATTTATAAAATTAAAGAGGTAAGCGTTAACATGAAATATTGTATAACACTAAAAAAATTTTTTTTTTTAAGAAAATTTTAGATATTAGACCTAAAACTTCGCCTGGGATCAAATGGACCCCGAGTGACCACAACTGGTTAAATAGAAAGAAGAAACCCATTTTGCATTTTCAATCTTAAATAGATTTTTAAACTATTTTTCACTTAAAATACCATTTTTCTTTTTTTTTTTCTTCTTCCCTAGATAAGTTAGATAAAAATAGAAGATAGAAAACCATTTTCTATTTTTAATTTTAGGGGCGTTGGATCTAAATGTTAAACTCAAAATTCCATTCTCCATTTTACTCAACGAAAATTATAGAAAATTATTTTTTTTGCTCTGTAACGTGAATCTTTTTTCAAACATAAAACTGCATACAGAGTGAAAAAATATTTAATTTCGATAATTTTAGCGTAAAACGAAGAATTCAAAATCTGACTTCAAAATTCAATATTTTCATTTTATTTAAAAAATATTTGAGTTAAATATTTTCTCGCTCTGTACGCATAATTATAGTTAAAAATTGATTAATTCTACAGAGGGAAAAAATTCCAAATTTAATATTTGTTGAGTAAAATGAAGAAATCGAGTTTTTAGATTGAAACTTGGGAAAACCTATTTTGCATTTTACATTTTAAATATATTTTGAGAACCATTTTACCCAGCTCTGGTAGCCGTTTGGCTGCTCAGATGTTTGTTCCTTTTTCCATGAAAACCTTCAATTCTTCCTATAAAAATTTAAAAATGTATTTTAAAGGTACTATTTCAAGGTAGAAACTATTTGAGAATTAAAATTCAGGACAAACTTACAGAGCCTATAATATACCGGTCATTTATATTTATGTATTAAATTAAAAATCCTATTGTTTCAAAAATTGACTGTGGCAAATATATTATATTTATATCATTTATTTTAGTTCAAATGCGAATAACCGAATTAACCGATTTGAGTAAAATAGAATAAACAATAAACATTATGTAAACGCTTTCACTTCCAGTTAGGCATTTTACTCATTTATATTAGAAAGAGAAAGGACGAGAACAGGGTTGAGAAATAACGCGTCGGTTTTTTACGTAATTTACCTAAGTGAGGTACTTTACGCAGAAAACAGGTAAAATCTGGTAAAATAAAAAAAATACGCAGCTATATCCTTGTAAATTACTGTAAAAAAGTATGTAATTATACCTCACAGGTACATATTTTACTTACCCATCCCTGAGGAGAATGTTGTTGGTTATAATTAATCGATTGATACATGTCAAATTGTTGATATGTAGTGTTAATAAAGTTCTCATTAATTTACCGTTAAATTATCAACTTTACCATTAATTTGCAAAAGCTGCCCATCACTTCCTAGACCAAGTATATATCATTTATTATAATATATATATCATTTATTAATATATATATCATTTATTAAAATATTTTCAAAGTATGACAGATTGACTGACTGGTAATCTGGTATTTATAAATAGAACACCTTATAATCTCTATGGAGAAATTATGTTCCCATAAGGTAATGTCAAAAAGAGTTGTATGTATTTTCGGATATTGAGAAATTGCTTTTACTAATAATGATGACTATATAAACAAAAACAATATAATTTGACAATATTGTTACAATATTAAACGAAATAAAATTACTGTATTAATAATACGGAATCTTAAAAAATGTGCTGATGAAATATTCACAAACTGGTACAATATACGCACATGCGCTTATTATATCTTTATAAACTTTATTATTTATAATTTTAATATATGTACGTGATTATGTGAAAACTAGGAAAAAATAACATTGTGACACAAATTTTGAGATAAAGTTGAATCAACAATTATTCTACAGTGAGATTCCAATATTTTTACGGTATTAGAATCTCACTACTTTTTTTTTTTTTATTGATGCCTCTTTCAAATTTTTATAAAACATGAATATAGCAATTAGAATTATTTAAAAATTGTTTAAGGGCGTTGGACCCATGTTAGGCTCAAAATTCTATTCTCCATTTTACTCAACGAAAATTATAGATAAATATTTTTTCGTTCTGTAGCGCTAATCTTTTCTCAAATATAAGACTGCATACAGAGCGAAAAACTATTTAATTTCGATACTTTTTGCATAAAACGAAGAATTCAAAATCTAACTTCAAAATTGAATATTTTCATTTTACTTAAAAAATATTTGAATTAGATATTTTCTCGCTCTGTACAAATAATTCTAGTTAAAAATTAATTAATTCTACAGAGGGAAATAGTTCCTATTTTAATATTTGTTAAATAAAATGAAGAAATCGAATTTTTGGATTAGAACTTGGCTCCAACACCCTTAATCTTTGATACCTAAATGTTTTAATATTAATTATTTAGGAAATGACATTTTTCTAACTAATTTTTTGTGTATTTACAGCTCAAATTTTATAGTTTATATAACCAACGTGTAAAATGCTTTACATATATTGAATATGATGTCAAATTTCAATGATGAAAAGGAAACTCTAACCAGTCAAATATGTGAATTGGAGGCATTGCAGTCTGTTTATCCAACGGAATTGGTTATAGCAGATCATGGAACATTGGCTGATATTAACAGTTTTATCGCTGGCACGAATACTAAAGTGCCACAAAGACTAGAATATAGTATCAAAATTCCTATTCCCCAGGTAATTAATCATAATGTATTAACAGGTTTTTTTTGTAGAACTTTTCGTACACATTTTTATAAATGTAATTTTCTTTCTAGGGGGACGTTGAAGTGCAAGTAACTTTACCACTTGACTATCCTAAGGTGAAACCAGAAATTTATACCACAAGTTCTGTAATGGATCGAAATGAATATACTAATTTTAATGAAGCTCTAAAACTTTTTACTGATTCTCAACAAGAAGGAGAACCATGTGTTTATGCCATTATTTTATGGGTACAAGATAACATAGAAATGTACGTGAAAAATCTGAAAGCCGTTTGTAGGGAAGAAAATCTTTCAAAAGAACGAGATGGTGTTTTTGAATTTACAAGGTACTGGGTTTACAGTCACCATATTTACAGTAAATTAAAAAGAAAGAGCATACAAAATATTGCAAAAGAGAATGCCCTTACTGGATTTTGCTTAGCTGGAAAACCAGGAATTGTGTGTGTGGAAGGTGCTTCGGATGACTGCGAATATTGGTGGCAGCAGGTATAACTTAAAAGATTGATTATTCTCATTTACAAAATTCAGTACATTTTTAAGTTCAGCCTTATATTTAAATTTCACATTACTTTTAGATAAAGGCCATGAATTGGCACCGAATTCTCATCAAATTAGTTGAGAATGATTCTCCAGAAGACGTAAATGAGTCAAGAAAATTTATAGGGTTTGAAGAAATAATGTTTCCAACATCTGATCGTCACAATGATATGGGTCGATTACTGAAATATTTAACTGATCACAAGTCACAACATGTGTTCAAAGAAATTTTTGGAGTCGAAGGAAAATCAGCTTAATTAATAATTATATTCTCAGTGGAAACAAAATTCAGGGTGCATAGCCTAAAATGAGTTCAAATTAGGGGTACCATTGTGAGCACATTCTCATCACACGTCGCGATTCATTTATTTAAATTACTTTGGTTTCAAATGAAGAAGAAAAATAATTTACTTAAGGTTCTATCGACCTTAAAGAAAACATTCTCATCAGTTTTTACCAATGTGTCTGTCTGTCTGTTAGTCTGCAGATTTTTTTTCGCGATTAAAACGAAAACTGCTCATCCTATCAAAAAATGATCCAGGAAGAATTTGTAAATCATTTTAAGACCAATAATTATGTTCTGATAATGATTTCTGTATCTCGCGTTATTTGGCTCAAAATTTTAATTTTCGATTTTTCAAGAAAATTCAAAAAGTTGTTATTTGGCTTTAAATTAATTTAAAAAAAAAATGTTTACTTTTCGAAATGCTCCAAATTTTTTAATTTTCATCCAAAATGGCTGGCTAATGAACTTGACCTTCATTTTAGGACATTAAAAGAGTATACGAAAGGCCAATCCAATCGGTCAATTCTTTCCAAAGTTATCGTGCTCACAAACTAAAAATCTAGACAGACAGACACATCGGTAAAAACATGTTTTTCGGGTTCAGGGGGTCATATAACGTGGATATTTGACAAAAAATGGGGGTGTTAAATTTTACACAAATCTATACAAATCTATAAACGGGAAATAGGGTGATTTTTTTCACAAAAAGGGGAGAGATTAAACAATAATTTTTACATGTAGAAAATAAAAAAAATGTTTTTTTAAAGAAATTTTATATTTTTATTCATCTCTATATAATTATAATGTTCTATTTAGACAATTTTCTAAATCTACACAAAAAGCATATTAATAAGGAGCACATCAGGGCACTCGCGCTTCGCGCTCGATATTTGATTTAAATCTCGCGCTTCGCGCTCGGCTCTGTTTAACAATATTTTTCATGATTAAAACGAAAACTATCCTATACGGCGTTCAAAAAGAAACATTTTTCATCTTTAGACTTTTTTTCATATCGTGCGTTGTTTGGCTTCTAATTTAGGTTTTCTTTCATTTTTTGGATTTTGAAAATGTTATGTCTCAATTTTTTTTTTATCCAAAAAAGTCATTAGGAAAAATTGTTCGACTTTTTGAGTACTACGAACATCCGTCCATAGAATTTTTAAATTAAAAAAAAAGTGGTAGGTATCAAAAATTTTCAAAATGGTCTAACTTTTTGAATTTTTATCCAAAATGACTGGCCAACGAACTTAACCTTCATTTTAGGACACTAAAAGAGTATACCAAAGGCCAATCCAATCGGTCAATTCTTTCGAAAGTTATCATGCTCACAAACTAAAAATCTACAGACACACACAGACAGACACATTCGTAAAAAAATGTTTTTCGGGTTCAGGGGGTCCCAAAACATGGACATTTAACAAAAACGGGGGTGGGGGGGGGGGTCAAATTTTACACAAATCTAATACCTTCTCTGATGAGAATGTAATATAGTTATTGTTTTGTTTACAACGTGGACTAGAGGAACAGAATTATCTTAAAATAGAGATTAACTTCTACACGTTTTTCTTAATGCAATCTACGAATTTTATAAGTCTATGTGAGATATAGATTTATAAAAACATTTTTTGATTTTTTTTATCTTGAATTTCTAATACAACTTGTATGTATTTAAGAATCTAAGCGAAGTACGTTAAAGATTTTTTGGCCCACAGTGTTGGAAACAGAAATATCCTTTAATTTAATTTTGCTGGTTTTTAAATTTCTCAAAGTTATGAACCAAAAAATGTTTTTATAAATCTATATTTCACATAGACTTACAGAATTCGTAAATTGCATTAAGAGAAACTTGTAGAACATTTTTAATTAAAAAAGGGGAAAAGGGAGAAGATTTTCGAAAATAGGACAAAAAAGGGAAGACTCTCAAAATAGGGGAATTCCTCTAAAAAAAGGGAAGACTGTGCACCCTGAAAATTTGACGTCAAGTTTTGTGATTAATGGGTTGTGAATGGAGAGAGCAGAGGAATTTCCTTTCTTCCATCGCGCACATCATACTTTTTATAAAACCTGTATAAGAAAAGTGCAATTTTGTTAAGCCTGTAAACCGAATGCAAAATCGCACTTTTCATGTAACATGAAAAGTCCGTGGAGAACATTAATTCTCCATGGATATGTATCATTGTTGTAATATATGCGTCTATATTTTTAATAGTGTCTGATATTTTTATTACCCTCATATATAGATTAGGTAATTCGGTGTTTGAAAACACACACTCATTGACAACTGGCTTTACAGGCTATATATATATATAATATATATATACACTACCGTCGGAAATTGTGCGGACGACTGTCATGAGCGCTAAGAAAAATCACTGCTCACTTCGAACCACGATATGTCAGTAAAAAAAAGAGATAGGACATTAAAAAAAAAACAGTTAGAAAGCTTATGAAATTCCACGTCGACTAAAACTCAACTCAGATACGATTGAACATTTTTAATCATATCTCTGGTACCCATAAAGATTTTTTAAGTTTTCTTAGCTTAAATTAAAGATAAGATTTCAGACTCTATGTCGTATAATTTTAAGATTTCTGAAAAAATTTTCCTGGGTCATGCTAAAAGTTGAAGTTGAGGTAGAAAATTTGAGAAAATTTTGAATTTTGTTTTTAAACTCCTCACGTGCTGTATTATTTTCAGAAAGTCAGAAAAATATTTGTTGGGTACCACTGGACGTGGAATTTTATAAGCTTTTCAAATGTTTTTTTAAAAATGTCCTATCTTTTTTTTTCACCGAGATATCGTGGTTCGAAGTGAGCAGTGATTTTTCTTAGCGCTCACGACAGTCGTCTGCACAATTTCTGACGGTAGTGTATATTTATATAACAATGGCTTATTTTCGCCTCTTCAAAACAACAATTGCAATCCATATTGAATGGATATTTCCAATATGACGTTGTACGTAACATGCCAAACCGAATTCTACTGGGCCTGTGGTAGAATGAATTTTTGTGGCAAATAATAATTTTGATAAATCTTTTAAATTCATATATCTGAGCTTTAGTATGAATCCATGAGTATAGTAGGCTCTGTAGAGCTGTCTAAGTCCTTTTTTGTTTAAATTTGTGTTAGCTTCGTCTACAACCTTTGAAATAAAATCTTGCAATATCAATATTGCGTGACGATTGAATACCGTCGGAAAACCTAGATCTTTTCGAAATAAACACAATTTCTCTTTTAAATGTGCCTCCATTTCTCCAATGAAATCTGGGAGTTTTTTTAAATCCGTTTTGCTGAAGTCAAGGGTCTGTACAGTTCGGTCTTCAGAAGACTGAAAATTACGACCCAGCGGTTGCCAATCTGTGGTTAATTTGGTGTTGTATTTTAGATCGACTGGTGATATGGTCTTGTTTACATTTTCCCAAATCTGCAAAATAAAAGAATAAAATTAATATTTTCAAGCTAAAACAGGGTGTCTAGGCGACCGGGAAACCGGGAGAAACCGAGAAAAAATTTTTTTTTTTAATTTTGAAGTTTTTCATAGAATTTAAAAGATTTTAAATGATTCTGAGGAATTTTAAAAGAATTAGTGAAACTAAAGGATTTCATGGAATATTAACAAATTTGGAGGAATTTTGTGGAATTTTAAGACATTTCCAGAAATTTTAAGGAATTTTAAGAGATTTCCAAAAGGTTGTCGTGAATTTTAAAGATTTTTTCAAATTTCAAGTGATTTTAAGTGTTTCTAAAGCTTTTCGTGGATAGATTTGTATATTTTTAAGAAATTCCATAAAATTTTAGGGGATTTAAAAAGATTTAAAGTGATATGCGAAATTTAAAACAAAAGTTCACTAGGATTATTATTGAAAATTTATTCGCATTTTTAATATTTTTCTGTCCAATTTGTTTGAAAATCAAGGAGAAAAGTCAGGAAAATGTTAGGGAAATTGAAAAATTGAATCTTATTTAGGACCGGGAATTTTTTGTATTTTATCGAAAACTAGACTTTTTTTTACTTTATCTTCTTTTTATTCTACTTTATCAAATTAAAAAAAAAATTTTTTCAAAAATCACAAAATTTTTTTCAAAAATCAATAAATTGGTCGAAGGAAAAAAAATTTGACCGGGAAAAGACTGGAAAAGATCGGGAGAAAACCGGGAAAAACCCGGGAATTTCCAATTTCCTGATCACTAGACATCCTGAAAATATATGTCTAATTTATAATAATTAATTATTTTTTTACATACATTTTGATGGTTAATTAAACGTAAAACTTTGATTAGAGGACTGTGACTATCCCCCAGTTCAAAATGATCTCCAGACTCAGGATCCCATAGGATAGGATTATTAGCATCTTCATCCACAGTTAAAACAAAAGCTGCCCAATTTCTCGTCTGAGAAGCACCTGCAAAAGAAGTATTTCAATTTCATGATAAAATTGAAAGTACACTGTGAGATATAATACGACGAAACATTAATGTATTTATATTGGTTACCTAAAATCACATATGACTGATAATCCAATCCTTGAAGAAGCGATGCAAGTAAAACGGCTCGACCATAGTAGTCAACTTGTCCTAAATTTAAAGCTTGCCTAGGAGTTAACGGCTCGTAATAAATTGACAAAGGTGACAAGAGCATTGTTAATTGAGCAACATCTTCCGGATCATCGATGTCAGGTATTTTGTGTGCAACCGCAAGACATCTTTGCATTTTTTTAGATAACTTGTCCATAGTCTTCAAATCTACAGTATCAGACATTCCCATATTTTCCATTTTCATCAGCACATAAATCTGAGTAAATGAACGTCCAGGACTGGCCTGCATAAAAATAAAAATTATTATTAAAAAAAATTAAATTAAATTAAGGGTGTTGGAACAAAGTTCTAATCTAAAAATTCGATTTCTTCATTTTACTCAACAAATATTAAATTTGGAATTTTTTCCCTCTGTAGAATTAATCAAATTTTAACTATAATTATGCGCACAGAGCACGAAAATATCTAATTCAAATGTATTTTAAGTAAAATGAAAATATTGACTTTTGAAGTTAGATTTTGAATTATTCGTTTTATGCAAAAAATATCGAAATTTAATATTTTTTCGCTCTGTACGCAGTCTTACATTCGAAAATAAATAAGCGCTACAGAACGAAAAAATATTTATCTATAATTTTCGTTGAGTAAAATGAAGAATGGAATTTTGAACTTAATACTTGAGTCCATCGCCCTTAAATTAAAATTATTACTAAATTCAACCCTTCTGTACAGGGGAGGTAAAGTAATTTTTATTTTACAAAATAGTAAAATAAAAATTACAAGTTTTAAATATACTTGTTCTTAAGGGTGTTGGAGCCAAGTTCTAATCTAAAAATTCGATTTCTTCATTTTACTCAACAACTATTAAATTTGGAATTTTTTCCCTCTGTAGAATTAATCAATTTTTAACTACAATTATGCGTACAGAGCGATAAAATATCTAATTCAAATATTTTTTAAGTAAATGAAAATATTCAATTTTGAAGTTAGATTTTGAATTCTTCGTTTTATGCAAAAAGTATCGAAACTAAATATTTGTTCGCTCTGTACGCAGTCTTAAATTTGAAAAAAGATTAGCGCTACAGAACGAAAAAATATTTATCTATAATTTTTGTTGAGTAAAATGGAGAATAGAATTTTGAGCTTAACACTTGGGTCCAACGCCCTTAAGAGCTAAGATTTTTAATTTTTTATACCTGTACGTAACCCAGTAATAAAGCTGGACTTTGAAGTGGGTCAAGACCAATCCATCTTTCAAGTTCTTCGTATTCACCATGACACTCTATGGGTACCTTGCATTCGCCTAACCACTGGAGACCCCATACGGGATGTTGATCATAGAGACGTAGTGTAACGTATTGCTTATCGCTGATTCTAAATACTGGAAACTGAACTGTTTGATGCCATACAGGAGCTGATCCTTCTGCCGGTGATATGGATTGCACAGTGTTGCCCCACTCTATTTCGATTAGTGGCTGAACTGTTGCAGATTCCTCTCTAACAGGAACCTCGACACCTCTCAAAACAGTGATAGATAAAACAGGCTTTCTGCCAACAAGGTTTCTTGGAACCTTTTGCACTGTAAATGTTTCCAAAGGGCGTTTACTTTGAAATATATTTCTCAGATCAAATATTGAAAATTTGTGTTCTGAGACTGAAACTTCTGATGGCCTAGACTCATTGCTTTTGCATGGCTTTTCTACCTCCAATGTTTCTGCGAGTTGCAAGGCTAAATGATTTAATTCGAAAAAACTCGTTTCTTTATTACAGATTATATTATTGGGTTGCAGTAAAAAAATACTGTTTTTGGGATCATTTGGATCATTCAGTGAAGAATAGACATAAGACGTCAATTTCCTTTGCATAAATTGTCCTTGGATGATGAAAGAAATCGTACATATTAGAATTCCACAGTAGACCTTTCCAAATTTATCCTTTATTGCAAATTGAATTTCTAAACTTGTATTTTGCTCACCCCTTTTTGGAACAGGGAAAGGAAGGATGCTAAACGTGCCATCTTGTGCGATTACTTTAATGGACAAATCATTAAAGTTTGTCGTTTGATTTTGAAGCATTAATTTATGAAGTTTTCGATTAAAAGGGCTATGTGTTTTGCAAATAACTCTATTCTTGAATAAAATTGCAATCGAAACAATTTTCAATGCTGAGTCTGAATTTGATTGATTTATTTCCTGTAATTTCACGTCTCTGATTGCTATCTCCAAAAGCTTACATGATAATTTTGAGTTGACATTATTATCTAATATGTTTCGATCATTATAAAAGTATGTTGGAATATTATAACGCGACGAATTTTTGCAGACTGGATTGAATCCATCATTTTTCCAATTTTCGTTATTATCTTCTTTCTGCCGATTGCATTTCTCAGTAGTCAGAACTACTCTTTTATTCCTTATGTTATTAATAACTGGTTTTACATAGCTCAGATTTGCAATCAAATTTTCACTTGAAATTATGGCATTTTCATTCTTTGATTCAGAATTCATCTTATTGCTTTACTGAAAAATTTGTAACGAGAATTATTAGTTTGTGGAATAGATTTTTTGTTCAATAATTACAATAATTATATGTTTATAATACAATAATAATTAATGTTTATAATTTCAAAGTAAAAATTTCGGTAAAGTATAAGGAATTACAAGTAGTAGGACTTAATTATTCCTTTTTCCATGTACTTACCATAAAAATGTTTTTTGTAATTCTGAACGTATTAAAAATTTGAAACATATAAATGTAAACAACAAAATCTTGTAGAGATTTTAATATTTTGTTTGTGATTGCATCACGACATTCATCTCCATATACTGTCTCGTGTTCTTTATGGAATTGAAATGGCATACATAGTGTACAGTAGCAGAAAGGGACACATGTTATATTGTTTTACCCAATGTATCTATGGTAACGGTTTCTGCTATATCAGTGTCAGTGTCGGCATTTTCAACCAATCAGTCATCCGTACAAGTGGCCAATAAACCAGACTTTTTATGAGGGACCTATGAGAACGTTGATAAGCATCATAACAATAATTAATCAATTAAGTATATAATTTATTTACAACATAGAGGTAGCATACGCCTTATCTTCAACATAATATTAGATTAAAGAATTACTTTGTATATAATGAAAATACAATGTTCATCTGATGGTTGCGTATTGTTGAAATTCATTTGTGAGAAACTCTCCAGGCAGATAAGACGCAGGCGGACCCACAATATCGATTACAGGACTGTGCACTTTGATTTGTCGCATATGCGTATCCCTCCCATTTTGGTGGTTACTTATCACAGCTATTTGAAGCATAAAGGTCCTAATTGGACGCTCGTTTATGTCCTTAATTGGAATAACAACCCAACCACTGGGTTCAGTTAGATCCATAACTTCGACTTCTTGAAGGTCATTAAAGTTTGTTCCTGCTCTTATGCTTATTCTAAAAGAAGATTGGACATTAAAAATTAAGCAAGTCAATCACATAAGAAAAAAGGGACAAAATACCGAAGGATTCAAAGTCAGTTTTTTTTTTTTTGTTGAAGTTAACGTATGTATAATAATTAATTTAAGAATCTTACCTACTAGGTGTGTAGCTTTCATCCAGTTTGTAATCAGTATAAATACATATGTCGCGAATAGTAGTTTTCCTTCTGAACTGAATATTTACAAGATGAGGTAATTGTCCATCCGATTGCCAATAAGTTTCAGTAATATCATCGCGAAGTTGATCCACTCCAAATCCCGGCTTGCAGCTGGACAAACTCCAAATTGCCTGATTTCCCATTTCTCGTACTCTACCTGCTAACTCTTCCTGGACTGGATCTTTATCACCTATAAAGCATAAGATTCAAAATTAATGTAGGACCTAAAATTGACATATAGGAAAGCCAAAAAGCGAGAAATATCGAATTGTAATGTCAGGGTGGCTACAAGATTCAATTTTTCAATTTCCCTGACATTTCCCTGACTTTCAGACAAACCCTGACAAAAGTATATTAAAAATGCGTACGAATTTTCAATAATAATAATATTAAAATTTTTCAAAAATTTCGTATATCACTTGAAATATTTTGAAATGTAAAATCACTTCAAATCACTTCAAATTCGTACAAATCCTTAAAATTTATAACCTTGGAAATATCTTAAATTCATTGCAGTTTCTTGAATTTCTTAGAAATGTCTTAGAATTCCACGAAATCCCGTCAAATTTATCAATATTTCATGAAATGCTTTCACTTTTCACTACTCTTTTTAAAATTCATCAAAACCATTTAAAATACTTTAAATTCCATCAAAAACTTTAAAATCTTTTCAAATTCCTAAAATTCTCATAAATCTTAAAATTTATTGTAATCCTTTAAAATTTCATAAAATAATTTCAGAATTTCTTGAAAAATTTTTTAATTCCACGAGGAACTTTAAAACCCCTTAAAATGCATTAAAATTTCTTAAAATTATTGGAAATCTATTGAAATCCCTTACCTATTAAAATTCTTTAAAATTTGTTGAAATATTTTTAAAATCCTAGAAACATCTTCAAATTTCTTAAAATTCCACTGCCTCTAAAAAAAATACTCTTGAAATAAAAAATCTCATAAAATCTTTTAAGAATCAAAAATGACTTGAAATTTTTTTAAATTATATGAAGACTATTAAAATTCCTTACAATCATTTTGAAAATGTAAAAATTACTTAAAGTTTTTACAAGCTTCTTAAAATCCTTTAGAATTCCACGAAAAACTTCAAAATCCCTTAAAATACGTAAAGATCTCTTAAAATTCTTGAAAACCTCTTGAAATTCCGTAAACTTCTACAAAATCTTTTATAAATCATAAAAATTTTGTGAAATTCTTTAAAATTCCATGAAGAAAATTTAAATTCCTTAAAAAAAACTTTAAAATAATCGAAATTTCTTAAAATTCTTACAAACCTTTTAAAATCTTTTCAAATTCCACGGGAATATTTATAATCCCTTAAAATCTCTTTAAAATCTTATAAGTTTCTTAAAATCATTTATAATTCCAAGAATACGTAACAATCTTTTAAAATTTTGGAAAAATTTTCAAAATTCCACCTAATCTTTAAAAAATAATAAAAATCTCGTCAAGTCTTTTAAAATTCCTCAAGGAACTTTAAAATTCCTTAAAATTCTTTGAATTCCCTAAACTTCCTTAAAAATCTATTAAAACTTCATGAAGTCCTTTTAAAATTCAACTAAATCTTTTAAATATTATACAAATCTCTTGTAATCACTTTAAATTCCTAAAAACCTCTTAAAATCCTTTATAAT
>CAJFCP010000703.1:44072-55940 GCA_904066005.1 Synergus itoensis | reverse complement strand
TAAATAAACTATAAAAATTATATATGTAATACGAAAAAAATAACGTAGTTAGCATAAATTTCAATTTCTATTTTCCCTGACAACTACTCTTTAAAATTCAACTAAATCTTTTAAATATTATACAAATCTCTTATAATCACTTTAAATTCCTAGAAACCTCTTAAAATTCTTTAAAATTATTGAAAATGTCTGGAAATCATTAGAAGCCTAGAAAATCTGAAAGAATACCTGGAAATTATTTATAATCCTTCAAAATCCTTGCACAGTTTCTAAAATTTGTTAAATAAACTATAAAAATTATGTATGTAATACGACAAAAATAACGTAGTTAGCATAAATGTCAATTTCTATTTTCCCTGACAACTACTCGCATTTCCCTGACATTTCCCTGACTTCCCTGACTTCCCTGACATGTGGCCACCCTGAGTATTAATTGACGTTTCGTATTATAAACTTTTATACGGTTCAGATTGCACCATTTTATTTTGAAAATATACATTAAACGAAATTAAACAACAGCAAAAAGAATGACTTAAATTTGCGTAGAATATCTCAATCTTTTAAATGCAACGCATGGAAAAAATCCAGTTCAAACAGGAAATGCTGCGCTTAAATTTATAAAACATTAAATATTACATTTAAATACTTATTTTACTACTTAATATTTCTCTTGTATGTAAATACACTCTTCGTTTATTTAAGTTTACAAATTCACTTCTCGTTTAAAAATTTAATTCTCGGTTACCAGTCTCTCTGCTGGGGAAGTGAAAAAAATCGTCTCAACTTGACACCAAAAAACTTCAAACAGAAACACTCAATCTCTCCTTTCAATTTTTCATTAAAAATTAACATTAAATCCCGTACAAAATATTGATTGCTAGCAAACTTAAAGCTTCCCTCACTTCTTCTTCTCATTAATAATTAATTATTTCTCATGAATTGTATTTGTACTCATTCAATTGTGATGTAAACGACAATTACGTATCAGAAATAAGAGGAAAAGAAAAAGAGATAAAGAGAAAAATATGTGCGTTTCAAAATTATTTTTACACTTATGTGTCAGAATAGAAACTATTATTGGCCTTACATATTTACATTTCCAGATGGTTTTGTGTTTCAAAAATTCTCCTAAAAACGGTTGAAAATAATTATATACACTAAATTTTTAAGTTAGCACTGGTAGACTTTCTGGTTCTTCGTTAACTTGGATGGAATAAGAAAATCATTTGTTATTTCGAAAACGAATTACTCCTTTAAAAAGTTGGAAGTAACTCGACGAAAATTCGTACAAATTTATATAAATCTATACAAATTCTACCCAGTGGGCAAACAGTCATTGTCATCATCCTGAGGACGTCTTAAAGATGTCCTAATGTCTTTTTGCGCACTGAGCAGTGAATTCAAATCACTACCAATATCAAAAACTTCCACTCAATTTGTTCCACATTATAAGACTTGACGAAAATCTGAAGGAAAATCGACTCAACTTCTGATATGAAACTTTCACTTGATAGTCTTCATAATAAGCGGTAAGAGTTCCTTAAATATCATTTAAATATTGTCATAAATAATGCAGCGTTCCTATTTTTGAAATAAATATGACATTATATACAAGAACTCGCCACGTTCAAGTTGTTTAAGTTGAAACTAAAGTCAACTATGTATAAAATTTCTCACAAAAATATAATTTCTATCCTAAAACTTGTAAAAAGAAATGCTTCTCTCATTCTACCGTTAAAAAATATCGATCATATTTTTGCGATTTATAATTGGTAAATTAACTTCTTTCCTGCATAATGTTTTTCATTACTTTGCCTAGAAATATATTTATAAACTTGGATTTCATACGTCGCGTTTTGTTGGTGGTATCAGGTGGTCTGGGAGTTCCGTTGGGAGATCATGTCCTTCTATTTTGACGTTGATTAAATGCATTGCAAGAGCGAATTCATCGGAATCTAAATAACCGTCCTTGTCGATGTCCGAAAGCTTCCAGATTTTTCCTAAAACGCTATTAGGGAGCTTTGATTTCACCATTTCAGACTTTGCGGCTGCAATGATAAATAACATGGGAAATTATTTTATTATTTCAGTTTAAAACTTTCGAATAAGAGTTAAATTCAAATAAAAAAATTACACACCTGCACCAGTAATTTTTCCATCCGACGGACCAAGAGCCTCAAACATCGTGTCATACTTATATCTATTCCTATTCACTATCCATTCTGGTTCACCCGCACCGGCATCAATTCCCTCTCCCCTTTTATATCCAAAGGGACTGATCTGGTCCTCAACTCCTTCAAAGGCACCACCTGTAATTGCCATATATTTACTGTTACATGTAGCGCTTGTAAAAAGACTCATGTATGTTGTGAAAATTACATAAATAGATTAAGTTTCTTAGTATAAGTAAAATAAATTATCACCTTTAATAATAGGTTCAGAAGACGAGGATGATTCCTCGTGAGGGATCATTGCCATTAATTTAGCAATATCCTCAGCCAACATTTTATCGACTACTTCTAAAAGTCTTGGTTTGATAAGATTAAACTTTGTGAAATCGTGATGTGCTAGATTCTCTTGCATCTTTTTCAAATCAGGAAAATCCCCCGGCGAAATTTGTTGTTCCCGTTGTATTTGGTCGTAGATTTGACCGAGATTTTTTATCAGCTCTTTCTTTTTTGAGTCCTTACCAAAAACGGTTGGCATGTCTTTTCTTAAGGCGCTGATTATGTAAGCGTGAACCTTAAATTTTAAGTTATTAGAATTAGAATTTCATAAACATATTTAATTTTTAAATGCAAAGTATTTTAGATTTGTGTTTACTTTTGCTAGTCGCGCTCTTTTGATTAAGTCATTGAGCTTTCTCAGCGCAGCGTTTCTTGGCAGTGATTGCATGTCTTTGAAAAGATCCTGCTCCTCGTCTTCAAATAACCTGAAAAATCATTTTGTGTAAAAGTTTAGTATTTGTATTTACTGAAATAAAAGAGACCTATTTACATATTGTTAGTCTTTTAAGTTTTGTTTCATTTATCAAGATGTACTGACGATTCAATACGAAAGGGATTCGATTCCCAAAACTCGAAAATTTGTAATTAAACAAAATTTGTGAACTAACCTTCTATTAACATCGTATCTAAGTGGTTGATCCCAAAATGATCCAATATAAACCCTTGCAACTTCCGGGGTCTGTAAAACTTTTCCTAGTGACCACATCAAAGCTCCATAAACTCTCATTAACTGTTGATGATCGATCATGTCCGCCTTATTCAAAACGATCCTGATTTTGTCATCGTGTCCCCTTAATGCTTCTATCGATCGACGAAATTCGTCCGATATATCTAATTTGTGAGCATCAAAAAGCAAAATAATTCTATCTACTCGTTCTGCAAACCATTCCAAGACGCCTGTGAAGTCATACCCTCTGTCTACCTGTTAGAAATTATTTTTTAATTATACGTTTAAGTAAATTGCTTTAAGGACAATATTTTTTGCATTTTCTAATTTAAAGAACAAAATGCAATTACTTACTTATTTACTAATACAGGGTGGCCACAAGATTCAATTTTTCAATTTCCCTGACTTTTCCCTGACTTTCAGACAAATTTCCCTGACAAAAGTATATTAAAAATTCGTACGAATTTTCAATAATAATAATATTGAAATTTTTCAAAAATTTTTTCGTATAATATCACTTTAAATCTTTTGAAATGTAAAATCACTTAAAATCACTTCAAATTCGTACAATCCCTAAAATTTATAACCTTGGAAATATCTTAAAATTCATTGAAGTTTCTTGAATTTCCTAGAAATGTCTTAGAATTCCACGAAATCCCGTCAAATTTATTAATATTTCATGAAATCCCTTCAATTTTCACTACTCTTTTTAAAATTCATCAAAATCATTTGAAATACTTTAAATTCCACCAAAAACTTCAAAATCTTTCCAAATTCCTAAAAATCTCTTAAATCTTAAAATTTCTTGTAAACCTTTAAAATTTCATAAAGTACTTTCAGAATTTCTTGAAAAATTTTTTAATTCCACGAGGAACTTTAAAACCTCTTAAAATGCATTAAAATTTCTTAAAATTATTGAAAATCTATTGAAATCCCTTACCTATTAAAATTCTTTAAAATTTGTTGAAATATTTTAAAAATCCTAGAAACATCTTTAAATTTCTTAAAATTCCACTGCCTCTAAAAAAAAACTCTTGAAATAAAAAATCTCATAAAATCTTTTAAGAATCAAAAATGACTTTAAATTTTTTTAAATTGTATGAGGACTATTAAAATTTCTTACAATCATTTTGAAAATGTAAAAATTACTTAAAGTTTTTACAGGCTTCTTAAAATCCTTTAGAATTCCACGAAAAACTTTAAAATTCCTTAAAATACGTAAAGATCTCTTAAAATTCTTGAAAACCTCTTGAAATTCCGTAAACTTCTACAAAATCTTTTATAAATCATAAAAATTTTGTGAAATTCTTTAAAATTCCATGAAGAAAATTTAAATTCCTTAAAAAAAAACTTCAAAATAATCGAAATTTCTTAAAATTCTTACAAACCTTTTAAAATTTTTTTAAATTCCACGGGAATATTTATAATCCCTTAAAATCTCTTTAAAATCTTATAAGTTTCTCAAAATCCTTTATAATTCCAAGAAAAACTTTAAAATCCCTTAGAATACGTAACAATCTTTTAAAATTTTGGAAAAAGTTTCAAAATTCCACCTAATCTTTAAAAAATCATAAAAATCTCGTGAAGTCTTTTTAAATTCCTCAAGGAACTTTAAAATTCCTTAAAATTCTTTCAATTCCCTAAACTTCCTTAAAAATCTCTTAAAACTTCATGAAGTTCTTTAAAATTCAACTAAATCTTTTAAATATTATACAAATCTCTTTAAATTATCTCTTTAAATCTTTAAATTCCTAGAAACCTCTTAAAATTCTTTAAAATTATTGAAAATGTCTTGAAATCATTAGAAGCCTATAGAAAATCTGAAAGAATACCTGGAAATTATTTATAATCCTTCAAAATCCTTGGATAGTTTCTAAAATTTGTTAAATAAACTATAAAAATTATATATGTAATTCGACAAAAATAACGTAGTTAACATAAATTTCAATTTCTATTTTCCTTGACAACTACTCGCATTTCCCTGACATTTCCCTGACATTTCCCTGACTTCCCCGACATGTGGCCACCCTGTAATAATATACTGAATAAATGAGATTACCACTCGAAAGAATTTAATTGTAAGTGGTAAAATGTGTGAACAAGTACATTTGAATATTAACATGCTTTTTATAATCTACGTGATTCTTGTGTTGGGGTTTCTGACTATTTTTGAAGTATTAGAATTAAAATTTTGATCTTGATAAACGTGTAATCTAAAATACATAATATTTACCCGCTGTTTTTCTCCTGAAAGAATTCCAGGTGTGTCGACAATTGAAATACCCTTGAGTACAGGAGATGCAACCGTGGAGCATTGGAATCGATTTAAAAATGCATTTCCGAATTTCGAGAGAGGTCTAAATTGTTTGTTAGGATCGACGACGAGGGCATTTCCCGGAATAACACCCTCTTTTTCATCGTACATCACCGCAATGAACCTATCCGTGGTAGGCTCTGGTCCAATACGGATTCCAGGGAATTCTCGTTCCAATAGATATTTTATAAAAGTGGTCTTTCCCGTGGAATATTGACCCACCAAAAGGATCATCGGTTTCGCATCAAAATCTGGATCGTCCAACAAAGGTGAGTGGAAATCGTGAAATTGATAAAATTGTTCCAGAGGCATCAACTTTGACTTGTAAATTTTCTTCAAACCCTCAGTTACATTTTCGAAAAGATCTTGCTTCCCGCTGTCTTCCCGATTCAGCCAACTGAACATTTTTGGACCTTAGAGTTGTTTCTGGAATTCAGAAATTTACATGGTTAAAACAATGGGATTTTAAAAAATTTAAATATTGATACGTTATTTTAATTAAAAAAAATACATATATATCTTGGGATTGTTAAATTTAGCATTAGTATAGATAGTAATTTTGTGTGTTTGTATAAATCTTGTTTTTGTACTTTGGATTATTTGAGACCAGTGTACATTAAAATCTATTGACGAGAAATCAAAGCAAATATTAATTGAGATAATCAATAATCAATCGGACATATCAGGAATGTATGAACACTAATTCACTTGCATGTTCTTAATATAGTTTGTTCAAGAGATGAAGAGCAGTTTGAAGATTGTATCTTCCTAATCCAGATATTATCCTCTCGTTTAAACTAGCTACATATGTACATTGTTATACGTGTATACAATATACATATGTATGTACGTACATATCAATAACCCAGTTAAGAACTTTGAAAGCAATTTATATTTCAAATTGTAAGTAACTTGAATTTTAAATTGTCTGAATATTTTTGAGCTACATAAATAACTTTGCGCAATAATCATAGAATCAGGATCAATTTAGGACACTCGAAAGACCTTATCAATTAAACTCAATGGACAAACTAAATGTACTAGAGTTAAATTAAACCTTGGCAGATAACAGAACAAAAGTCACGTTCATCTGGTATCAGAGTCCAGAACACAGAAAACTAAACTAAAATTTTTTCAATTCCACGTCCTTGAAACTTTTCAGATTTAAAATGTAAATGAATTGCATGTTAAAATAAATTCAAATATACACATCTTTTTGGAGCACATATACGATATAAATAAAGGCTGTCAGAAATAAACAAAAAATTCATCAAATTACAAAGTTCAAAGAGGATGGACTAGGAAAAAATTGATTCGAGCAATTTCTGCATTTTTATAGAAAACTAGATCATATAATGGATACCGGACATGAAATCGACCTTTTGTAAAAATAATCTGTCTCTATTGTCTAGGGAGTTGGGCAGGGCGAAGGTTGAATTTCCGAAGGCTGAGTTCAAGGTGGATTCTTGTCTCTAGGAGACGAAGATCGATTCCTAGGTATTGGACATGATTTATTGAATCGGTGAACGTCTCTCGCTAACGACATTTAAACAAATATCTCTAAAACCCGTAAAAAAAACAATCGTACTTACGTGTACTGTTACAAGTAAAAATTTTTTAGCAGGCGGATACTCGGGACACCGATAAGTCTAGTTAGCCTTGCCCTCACTCACTCGCTTTCATAAATACATACTGCACTGGATCAAACGTTTAGATGACGTGTTAAGTACAGTTTCCAACAACCAGAGAATCCGTATATCTGATTGTTGCACAGCAATTCGGAGTTAGATAGGAAAGGAGGAGAAACTAGAAAAACGGATCTGCCTGCAACGACCTTTTGACGTTGGACGCAGTTGGATGTCTCCAGATACTAATGACTGATGACGATCAGATGATGACTGATCAGTCTGATTCTCTGGTCACACTCCTAGTCCCCCCTACTCTTCCAAACACAGTCACGGAGTCACGCTGACGATTGACGCTGGTTACGCACTGATAATCACTGATAATTTTCAGTGCCGGATTAAGCCAGCGCGGGGCCCGTAGCAAATTATATCAAGAGGCCCTTGGTTTGCTTTAGGTTCTTAAGTTTAGGGTGTTAAATAAAACACAAATGTTACAAATAAACTTTTCTGGATTTAATATGAGCAAATTTAGAGATAATACCATCCATATCGATTTTTCTAAGCAAATCATATTCTATATTCATCAAGATGAGATGATTTAGACGTTCTTGACCCATCGTATTCCTTAACTCATTTTTAACACGCTTTAATGTGATGGGTGCGCGGGGCCCTCTTATGCGCGGGGCCCGTAGCATTTGCTACTCTTGCTACGTGGCTAATCCGCCACTGATAATTTTGTATTTTGTACCAAGACCAAACACTCTGACAGCTCGGCGCAGCTCCAGACAGCTTTGTTCGCTCCGTAACTCTATGAGTATTGATGCGGTCACGCCGGTCACGCGCACAGTTTCTATATTTGCCCAAAAAAACGCGATTTCAATTGGTTGCTGGGAAATGAATGTATCAAATTAATTGTTGTATTAATAAAGAAAAGGAAGGTTTGTTGCAGTGAAGATTTTCTTAAATTTCACGACCTCACTTTCTTGTTTTAAATGTTTTAAACGTTTGAAATTTCGTCATTTCTTCAGAGATTCAAAAAAAACCGCCATTACTTATTGCTGCGCCTGTGCACTGTCTAATGCACAGTTCAATTTCCCCTCCGACTGTCTCCTTCATTTGAACGATTTGAACTCTCCCACTCTCCCTCAGAAAAGTTCAAAAAAAACTTCAAAACATTACATACTGACCGACTGACGTACTTACTGTATGTATATCCAAAGATGTATATCTAAACAGTTTTAAACCATCTTTTCGAAGCGTTCGAAACAAAATTGTTGCAGGGGCGTAGGAAGCGTATTGACTTTAGGGAGTGAATATTGTCAAAGATATTTTTGCTAATATCTTTAGTATTGTCATAAATATCTATACCGTCTATCGACTCAATAAGTGAAATTTTCCAACTAGTCGACTTTATAGACGAATTTACTTCGAAATCCCGACTCTCACGACTCACGACCAAAGATATAATATTTTTGTCACGACTACATATTTGGGGGGGGGGGTCACACGACCTCGCTGCGTCCATGGATTGTTGACAAAATGATATGGTCGCCATTTTTAAATTGCTGTAGACGCGGGGATTTTTCAATTTTTAAAATATTATACAATCTTTTATTTAGCCAAACCAGTTATATTTAAGTTTATTATTAATCTCTTAATTTAAATAAACGTTTATATTATAAAGCATACAAAAATTAAAAATACTATTAAAGAGTTCGATTTTTGTAGATATTTAATATAAAGTTGATTATTAGTAAAACTATTCCTAATAATTCAATACTGAGATAAATTCACAGTCTATACATCAAAAACTTCCTTAATGATGGTACACATGCTCTGTGAATTATCTATTTGTAATTCCAAAGTAATTCTCTCCTTTCTCCTCTCTCCACCCACCACCACATTTTTTATCAATATCAACCACATGATTAAGCATCTCTTTCCCTCTCTCGCGAACATCAGCTCAGCTGTTTGCATACAAAGAAAATGGAATCGACTGGAGTCACCTGTTGAGCTGCTGTGTTGAATGGTTGAATCGAATTGAAAAAAGGAAAGAAAAGTTGCAGTTGTGTGCAAAATACAAATTACGGTACAATAATTGGAAAAAATCACGTAGTTTCGTATCCCAGTGAATTATTTGCTTTTCGAAGATGTCAGTTGTCTCGGATCTCAATGATAGATTTGAAAATGTACTCACTGTCGATGCTGCACCTTGTACGCCGCGAACTCCAGTCGAGGACGACCTTCTCGATCTCTTTGACCTTACGGGAACTTCAACTTCGAAAATTTCTGGAGACAGACCTCTATTCACTTCCACTGCAGGCCAGAGTCGACAATCCAAATGTAAATTCGACCCGACCTCGGATATTAAATTTCCGAGTGGCAAAACCAATGATCCGGATGATGACGTAAATGCCAATTCCAGAGGACAGAAAAAGAATACTGGTGGCTTCAGTAGAAAACCAAGAGCAAGAGGTGACATTTTTCTTAAAAATTTAATAACAATCATATATTACCCTAGCAAAAGCTTCGGATTGAAAATCATTCCGAATCAATCCGAAATTTTTCGAATTCATTCGGAATAAAGGTTCGGATTTCCTTTGAATGGGTTTTGGATTAATTCGGATTAAAAAATTCCTTCGGATTACATCGGAATGAAACTGTTTGGTTCGGATAAATTTTATTTTTTTTTATTTTGGTATTTGAATCCGAATTTATCCGAAGTATTCGGATTGATTCAGATTGAAAGTTTGAATACATTCGAATTGACCGAATTTATTCGGATTGAAAGTTCGCATTAACTGTGATTAATTCTGATTGGCGAATTCATTCGGATTGATTTTGAATGAGCTTCGGATTAATTCGGATTGAAAACTTCCTTCGGATTCGATCGGAATGAAACTGTTTGGTTCGGATAGAAATTCGGATAAATTCGGACAAATACCGAAATGATTCGTAATGAATTTCAATTCGAAATTTTTCGAATCATCCGATCCGAATTAATCAGAATTAATCCGAATTAAATCGAATTAATCCGAATTTTTCGGAATCATTCGGATTGAAAGTTTAGATTCATTCGAATTGACCGGATTTATTCGGATTGAAAGTTCGGATTAATTCTGATTAATTTGGATTGGCGGATTCATTCGGATTAATGGTTCGAATTTCTTTTAAATAGGTTTCGGATTAGATCAGAAAGAAACTGTTTGGTTCAGATACAAATTCCGAATTGCTTCGGAATGAATTTCAATCAGACATTTTTCGAATCCGCCAATCAGAATTAATCCGAACTTTCAATCCGAATAAATTTTGTCAATCCGTATAAATTCGAATTTTTCGGAATCATTCGGATTAATTCGTATTGAAAGTTTGGATTCATTCGAATTGACCCGCGGATTTATTTGGATTGAAAGTTCGGATTAATTCTGATTAATTCGGATTAGCGGATTCATTCGGATTAAAGAATCGGATTTCTTTTGAATGTGTTTCGGATTAATTCGGATTGAAAACTTCCTTCGGATTAAATCGGAATGACACTGTTTGTTTCGGATACAAATTCCGGAATGATTCGGAATGAATTTGAATCCGAAATTTTTCAAATCATTTTGGAATTTGTATCCGAACTGAACAGTTTCATTCCGATCGAATCCGAAGGAAGTTTTCAATCCGAAATAATCCGAAGCTCATTCAAAATCAAGCTGAACCTTTAATCCGAATGAATCCGCCAATCCGAATTAATCACAATTAATCCGAACTTTCAATCAATCCGAATGAAATAAAATTTTTCGGAATCATTCGGATTGGTTCGGATTTCTTACGGATTGAAAGTTTGGATTCATTCGAATTGACCCGCGGATTGATTCGGATTAAAGGTTCGAATTTCTTTTGAATGGGTTTCGGATTAATTCTGATTGAAAACTTCCTTTTTGGATTTGATCGGAATGAAACTGTTCGGTTCGGATACAAATTCCGGAATGATTTGAAAAATTTCGGATTGAATTTCAATCCGAAGCTTTCGCTAGGTTACAGAAAAGGAAAAGTTCGATATCAAAATAAAAAATAAGATTACACATTATTATATTAATAACACAGTTTTTATTTGGAATGGTCTGGAAGATGCATGTGAGTTTTAGATAGTATATTTTTTAAATACATATTGCATAAAATTCTAAAACTTGTAACTTTCTTGTTTCAGCACCAAGTGGTGGAGCTGCAAATTACACTACTATAATCAATTCAAATGGCATAAAAATTAGTCCTAAGACGAGCTTCAATTTTAATTTCAATCAGCATCTAACCACTGCAGACGCTTTTCCTCATAAATCCAAGAGTGTTAAATCCATGCCGAGTTCTATAAGAGATCTCAGCGAATGCACAGAGGAAATCTCACAAAAAGATATGCTTGTGATAAAGGAGCATATGGGTTCTGGCTGGAGAGACGTTGCCAGGAAATTGGATTATGATAATGGAAAAATTCAACAGTTTGAAGAGAATTTTAGCAGTCAAGGACTCGATGAGGTCATTTATAAATAAAAAATTATCTAAATGCAGAATTTATGATTAAGGGTGTTGGAGTCAAGTTCTAATCCAAAAATTCGATTTCTTCATTTTAAGGGCATGTGATACTTTACCATAAGAGCAATTTAATTTTTACCCAATTATACATTCATAATAATAAATATTTTTAGCTAATAAGAGTCAATAAACCTTCGTCTACATGAGAGGAAGGTTTATTGACTCTTATTAGCTAAAAAT
>CAJFCP010000703.1:28162-43672 GCA_904066005.1 Synergus itoensis | reverse complement strand
GAAAAAATATTTATCTATAATTTTCGTTGAGTAAAATGAAGAATGGAATTTTGAGCTTAACACTTGGATCCAACGCCCTTAATAATGAGGAATCTGATTCTAAAATATACTCTTTTTTACAGATTATTTACCAATTTTTACTGGACTGGAAACAGATGAATTCAAAGGATGCAAAACTGGGAACACTCGTAAAAGTGATGTGGTCAAGCCACGAGTACGATTGCGTCAAGCAACTTGCTAAAAGTCGCAAAAACCCCTCAAATTAAATTCTCTCCAAAGAATTTTCAACGTAATGTATATTTTTTGAACATGTGATAATTTTAATTTTATACCCTGTTTTTTGTTGCTTAAATAAATAGATTGAAGAGAATGGATTCTTCAAATTATTTTATTATTAAGCGATTTTTCTAAATAGGTGTTTATTTTATTCCTAAATAATAAGTCATAAAGTTGATTTATTACTTATATTTCTTATATCTTTAATTATTCCTTTTTTTTTTGACCTTTTCTTTTTTAGTCTTTTATCCTAGAACTGCACTGCCGCCAGAAAATGCAGGCAAAAAAGTTTTTGCAGAGAAAAAAAAGTTCCGGAAGAGAATAAGATGGTTTTGCGCTTGCACTCCGTTACGCTGTCTCGAAAGCCGCCTATTTGGTAAAATCTACGGCAAAAGAATGAATAAAAATAATGCTTGGCTTTTTCATTGTATATCAAATTTAGTGCACACATTATATTTTCTTTTTGAGAAAGGTACTTTTTTCATTTTAATTTATATAACTTTTCTTATTTCCAGGTTTGAAAAAGATAATTTAAAAATGTCAAATCAAAATAGAGAAATGAATAGATTAAATTGTGGGGTCTTGAAAGAATGAAACTACATAAAAAGTTTTTATCGATTTCTCTTCTCATAGTAATGTGTGGAGTTCTGGTCAAAAAAACTGCCCACAGTCTGAATGAAGAACCCTTCAAAAATTCTCAGGCTCTGCAAATTTGCATACCTGACAACGATACGTGAAACAGTGTAATCCCCTCACGAGGCGGTATATACATATATGCACACCATAAACGTATACTATATTATTGTAAGCCATCTTTCGCTTTTTAGCTCAAACGACGGTATACGCGTGAGAATGCATTCTCCAAGAGAGATTATCTCTCAAGTGGGACAATACCTACCTACATATACGCTGTTTTTTATAGATTCGGTGAAAATCGTTGGATCGTAAACTTTTAGAGTTAGAGTTGCAGCTAAGCAAGCTCATCAATCAGCTTTATCTTTTTTACATAGGTATCTATAATAAATAGTGTAATGTACAGTTGTACACTATATAATAAAGAGATGTGATTTAAATTAATATCGATCACTATTCACTCTATTAAAATTTAACCACATAACATATAGGAAATATATTTTCTATATGATATACCAGAGCATTATTTTAATCACACATTCTATCCAACACGCAGAAAAAAAAAAACCTATTGAATCTACAGAAAAATCTGTGTAATCTACAGATTTAATCTGCTGGAATAGGGACAGCAGATTATTTCTGTAGATTCAAGGGAAAATTTTTGTTGGATCTATGGGACGTTAGTCATGAAATGGTGTTTCCCCACATTTTTACACAATGCACTCAGTCATACGCAAATATTAAATTCAACAAATTGAATCTGTAAAATTTACAGATTTCTTCTGTTAAATTTACAAATTGTCATCGCTCCAAATCAACAGATTTTGATATGTAAAAATAACAGATTTTTTCTACTATGATAGCAGATGACTCTAACAGAAGCATTTCTCAGGGTGCATAGCGTAAAATAAGTTCAAAAAAGGGGAAATAGAGTGATTTTTTTCACAAAAGAGGGGAGAGATTAAACAATAATTTTAACATGTATAAAAGTATATAGTCAATTTTCTAAATCTACACAAAAAGCATATTAATAATTATTGTTTTGTTTACGATGTAGACTAGGGGAACAGAATTATCTTAAAATAGAGATTAACTTCTACAGGTTTTTCTCAATGCTATCTACGAATTTTATAAGTCTATGTGAGATATAGATTTATAAAAACATTTTTTGATTTTTTTTTTATCTTGAATTTCTAATGTAACTTGTATGTATTTAAGAATCTAAGCGAAGTACGTTAAAGTTTTTTTGGCCCACAATGTTGGAAAACAGAAATATCCTTTAATTTAATTTTACTGATTTTTATATTTCTCAAAGTTGTGAACCAACAAATGTTTTTATAAATCTATATTTCAGATAGACTTATAAAATTCGTAGATTACATCCGACCTAAACAGTTTCATTCCGAACTAATCCGAAGGAAGTTTTCAATCCGAATTAATCCAAAGCTCATTCAAAATCAATCCAAACCTTCAATCCGAATGCATCCGCCAATCCAAATTAATCAGAATTAATACGAACATTCAATCCGAAAAAATCCGGTCATTTTGAATGAATTCGAATTTATCCGAATTATTCGGATTGATTTGGATTAAAAGTTTAGATACATTCGAATTGACCGGTTCGTAATGAAAGTTCGGATTAATTCTGATTAATTCTGATTGGCGGTTCATTCGGATTAGAGGTTCGAATTTCTTTTGAATGGGTTTCGGATTAATTCGGATTGAAAACTTCCTTCGGATTACATCGGAATAAAACTGTTTGGTTCTGATACAAATTCCGGAATGATTCGGATGGATTGGAAATGAATTTAAATCCGAATTAATCAGAATTAATCCGAATAAATTTTGTCAATCCGACTGAATTCGAATTTTTCGGAATCATTCGGCTTGAAAAATTCCTTCGAATTACATCGGAATGAAACTGTTTGGTTCGGATAGAAATTCCGGAATGATTCGGAATGAATTTCAATCCGAAATTTTTCGAATCATCCAATCCGAATTAATCAGAATTAATTCGAACTTTCAATCCGCATAAATCCGGTCATCAGAATCATTCGGATTGAAAGTTTGGATTTTTTCGAATTGACCGGATTTAATCGGATTGAAAGTTCGAATTAATTCTGATTAATTCGGATTGGCGGATTCATTCGGATTAAAGGTTCGGATTTTTTTTAATGGGTATTGGATTATTTCGGATTGAAAACTTCCTTCGGATTAGATCGGAATGAAACTGTTTGGTTCGGTTATAAATTCCGGAATGATTCGGAATGAATTTCAATCCGAAAATTTTCGAATCATTTCGGAATTTCTATCCGAATCAAACAGTTTCACTCCAATCGAATTAATTAATTCATCGGAATTAATCACAATTAATCGGAACTTTCAATCCGAATAAATCCGATCGATCCGAATGAATTCAAATTTTTTGAAATCTTTCGCATTGGTTCAAATTCATTCGGATTGAAAGTTTAGATTCATTCGAATTGACCGGATTTATTCGGATTCATTCGGATTTCTTTTGAATGGGTTTCGGATTAATTCGGATTGAAAACTTCCTTCGGATTAGATCGAAATGAATTTAAATCCGAATTAAACAGAATTAATCCGAATAAATTTTCTCAATCCGAAAGAATTCGAATTTTTCGAAATCATTCGGATTGAAAAATTCCTTCGAATTACATCGGATTGAAACTGTTTGGTTCGGATAGAAATTCCGGAATGATTCGGAATGAATTTCAATCCGAAATTTTTCGAATCATCCAATCCAAATTAATCAGAATTAATCCAAACTTTCAATCCGCATAAATCTGGTCATCAGAATCATTCGGATTGAAAGTTCAGATTAATTCGGATTTGCGGATTCATTCAGATTAAAGGTTCGGATTTTTTTAATGGGTTTCGAATTATTTCGGATTGAAAACTTTCTTCGGATTAGATCGGAATGAAACTGTTTGGTTCGGTTACAAATTCCGGAATGATTCGGAATGAATTTCAATCCGAAATTTTTCGAATCATTTCGGAATTTCTATCCGAACCAAACAGTTTCATTCCGATCGAATCCGAAGGAAGTTTTCCATCCGATATAATCACAATTAATCCGAACTTTCAATCCGAATAAATCCGATCAATCCGAATGAATTAAAATTTTTCGAAATCTTTCGCATTGATTCAGATTCATTCGGATTGAAAGTTTAGATTCATTCGAATTGACCGGATTAATTCGGATTGGCGAATTCATTCGTATTTATTTTGAATGGGTTTCGAATTAATTCGGATTGAAAACTTCCTTCGGATTAGATCGAAATGAAACTGTTTGGTTCGGATACAAATTCCGGAATGATTCGAATTGATTCGGAATGAATTTCAATAAGCTTTTGCTAGGGATCTAGTAGATAAAAATAAAGAAGAAAAGACAATAAATAATTAAAGTTCATAAATAATTTTCTCTTTATCACACCAGCATTGCATTAAATTCATCCCATAAAGAACCCGCGAATATTCCTCAATTAAAGTCGGTTGAATTAAGGGGGTCGATACGAAGCACACCAAAAGATTTGAAGTTCCAAGTGGTTCCAGGGGGCTGGCCGTTGTTAAGGGTGGGTTGCCACTTTTTACAAACCCCCATTGTCTCCCTTCCCTCTGCACTCATATCCATCCCCTGGGGGTGGGGAGTTGGCTTTTTTATACCGATTGCCTGGGTGGAACATGGGACGTATACCGATTCGAGAGGTGAAGATGGGTGAAGACACCGGGTCCGAGGGAGATCCTGTGCCAGAAACCAGTGGGAGGGGCGGAATGGCACTCTTAGGAACAGGAGGGGGGCATCTTTCAAGGGGTAGGGATCAGACACTCCACGTCCACGAGCCTCGCTCTACCTCTACCCGACAAACAATGTGCAGCACGCTATCGTGCGATACACGTCTCGTTATCATTCTTCTTCTTACCAATCAAATCCAAAACTTACTATTTATTATTACAATTTTTCCAAAAATCCATTAATTGGGACATTTAAAAAAAAAAAAGATTAATTTTTCGAGTGATTGGTTGTCATCGAAAGACTATAATTAAAATTTTATCAGGAAAGAAAGCCGGCCGGCGTTCAGATTTTTGAAATCTGGTGCATGTTTACTGGAATCTGTGAATTATTACTCGACAATATTTCACTGTTTGTGAAATTTGTGACTTGGTGATTTTTCAGTAGATCGAATGTTGATTTTGTGTTATGTGCTGTAATCTGTAAACAACCTCGCGATTCGGAAAAGTGCATGCTGCGAGAGTGTTTTGTTTATCTTTATTTTTCAAAAGGTTTGACCAGCTATTTTCATGTTTGTACTGAGTTTCGTTTTGGCATTGTTTTGAGACTTTGAATTTCGTTTGGTATTTTGGATTTGTTTTATTTTGAAATTTGTTTGTTTGTTTGTTTTTTTTATTTTTTTACTTTTATACTGGGTGTGGATTTTTGTGACGAATGGGGCATTAATGTCCGGTGGTGGCGGTTGGGAATGGATGCGAGAGGATCGGCCACTGAAGAGGCGCCGCGCGGCGTCGCGACGCCCTCGCCGGTGCCCCAGAAGAACGTCGCCGCGACGACGACCGGCGCCACGTCGCAGAACGTCGTCGTGCTTTCCAGCCCGCCACCCACTCAAACTGGCCATCAAACCTCAGGTTCGGTCCCCAGGATACTCAGCAGGAATGTCAATGGCACGTGTGAGTTGTCCCTCTTATTTTTCTTTCATTTTTATCCTCTTCTACTAAAAGTATATATCTACTAAATTAATTATATCAACGAAATACTCGCTACCTTATTTATTACAACCAATATTTTTTTTTAAATCACCCAACATGCCTACACACACAGACACGAGAAAATATTTGGGGCAATGTTAAACTTCGATCTCAAAATGAGACAAGAATTTCTCAAAAACAAACAAATGAAAATATACACGGAAAAAAGAAAATGGCTGAATTTACCATTTAAAATAGTCAACATGCGCTCTGAATGCATTTTTCCAGGAATTTAGTAAGTTTTACTATTTAAAATTGTAATTTTTGCTAAGAAAATTGCAAACCCTGTTTTTTCATTGCAAAAGTTACAATTTGAAGTATAGTAAAAGTTACTACATTCCAGGAAAATTGCGTTCAGAGCGCATGTTAACTATTTTAAATGATAAATTCAAATTCAGCTATTTTTTTTTCGTATAGTGATAATTCTTAGAACATACGCTTCTATGTTCACATAACAGATTGAGACTAAAAAATTTTTGCTTTGAAACCAAGTGTTTTTCTGTGAAAAGACCAAGACAATATTGAACATATATATATATATATAACATTTATACTGATTTATAGAGAATGTATAAAATATAAAAAATCCAGATATAATTTATATTTAATATTTCTTTCTGGACAATTACAGTTTCTTTACAGTAAAAATATTGAAGGGTCTCGCTTTTGTTACTCCATAAAAATAAATACATCATATTGATGTATATATATATATATATATATATATATATAGTTTTTTCTATCATGCGATATCCTCGTCCTCGTCTCTCGCAATTTCGACTTTCGGAGAAAACGCGGCAAAACCGCCGACCGGCTTTTTTTGCTGGTTCAGTTCGCCCGGCTCTGCTTACGACTCCGACGATGCTCGTCCGGCAAGAACGGAGCAAAAACTTCTCTCGCAATGCTCGCGCCGAAAGCGGAAGAAAAAGCGCGTTTTTGCTCCTGCCTCCCTCCATTGCTTTTTTGCAAGGGTGAGTCATCTCGCATCGCTCAGATACACAAAAGCAACCAACTTTCGTATATCTGTATATTCTATATTCTATAATACGCTACTTATTATTATGCTTTTATATCCACATTTTTATTGTCAGATTGTTTCCTTTTCAACTCCATGTTCTTTAGCACTCACCCTTGTAAAATCTGAATCCCCGAAACCCCCTTCATCTTCCCGGAAACTCTCTCTTTAATCCACAAATGTATATAAATTCTTATTCTCTTATATGTATATGTGGTTAATTTGCAGAAATAATGTAAAAATCTCTCTAGATCTTAATTATAGTAGTTTTGTACTAATGAAATAGATATTTTATTACAATACACTCAGAAAACTGTTCAGTTGATCTCACTGTACCAATAGTAAATAATGGACAGACTAATCTATTGGTTGGATTTACTAAACGGTTTAGTAAATTTTACCATTCAGTAGTCATTCTTACTACTGGATGGGTAAAATTTACTAAACCGTTTAGTAAATTTTGACGATTTCCAAATCATTTTGACTAAATTCAAAAGAATTTTAGAATTTCTTAATGATTTCGTGGAATTTTAAAAGAATTCATGCAATATTAAGAAATTTTTGAAAGAACTTTAAAGGATTTTGACTGTCTTAAAATTTGGAGGAACTTTGAGATATTTCAACGAATTTCAAGGGATTTGGAAGGTTTTGTGTGAAACTTTAAGAGATTTCAAACAGTTTCTAGGGTTTTAAAAAATTAAAAAATTTTTCGTGGAATTTCAAGAAATTTTCAAAGATTTTAACGTATTTTTTACAAGTTACAAGTTTCGTGTACTTTTATAATTTTCGTAAAATTCATTTTTTCTCTATAACTTCTCAAATATTCAAAATTTAAAGTTGATGTAACGAAAATGAAGATTCCTTTCATCGAGACGAATCGATTGACCTATATAATTAATGCATTTCATTAAAAAATAAGGATGTTATGGTTAATTATATTTTCAAAAATTAATTTTTCAACTATAACTTTTCAAATAATCAAAATTTTGACCTGACGTAAGGAAAATACATATTCTTTGTGTCGAGATGAATCGATTGACCTATATCATTAATGCATTTCATTGAGAAATAAGAAAGTTATAAAAAATTATTTTTTAAAAATTCAATTTTTCAACTATAATTTCTCAAATAATAAAAATTTAAAGCTGGTGTTAGGGAAATGAAGATTCCTTATGTCCAGACGAATCGATTGACCTATAAGATTAATCCTTTTCATTCAAAAATAAGAAAGTTATGCTTTATTGTAATTTTCGAAAAAGAGTTTTTCGAATATAACTTCTCAAATAATTAAAATTTAATGCTGATGTAAAGAAAATTAAATACTTAATACTTTCTACGAGGAAGCAAATCATATTTGCGGAAGCAAAGTGGTCATTGAATGAGCACGAAAGTTGATACAACTTGACAGCTAGTTGAAAAGATTTTAAGAGAATTCAAGGGATTTTTATAATTTATAAAAGATCTTATGAAATATTAAAAGATTTCCTGGAATTTGATGAGTTTTCTAATAATTTTAATTAATTTTAAAGGATATAAAGGGAATATTATCGTAGAATTTTAAAGAATTTCCAAAATCATTTTAGTTATTAATTTAATTTATTATTTTAATTAATTTATTTTATTTATTTTAATTATTAATTATAATTATTAATTTAATTATTAATTTCCAAATATTATCCTAGAATTTTAAGGAATTTCCAAAAGTTTCTACGAATTTTAAGAGATTTTCACAAATTTTAACGAATTACAGGAGATTTTTATAATTTTTAAAATATTGTATGAATTTTGAAGGATTTTAAAGTTTGTCAGGTAATTTCATTGAGGGATTTCAAAAGATTTTTATGAAACAAGAGATATCGTAGAATTTAAAAGGATTTTGAAAGTTATGATCAAATTTTTAGGGATTTCAAGAGGTTTTTCTGATTTTCAAAAGATTTGGTGGATTTTTAAGGATTTCATGAAGTTTTAAGGGATTTTAAGGCATTTTAAAAAAACTTAAGAGATTTTTTTGAGTTTTATAAAAAAAATTTGTGAAATTTTAAAGGATTTCATGGTATTTTATGAGATTTCTAATAATTTTAAATAATTTCAAGATATTTTTCTGATTTTCAAAAGATTTCGTGGATTTTTAAGAATTTCATGAAATTTTAAGGAATTTTAAGGCACTTTAAAAGAATTTAAGAGATTTTTATGGGGTTACATGCAATAACCGGTTATAGAATTTTAGAGCTCGGTTTAGTTGACCCCTGAGAGCTCTTAAAATTTTTTTTCGAATTTCGATTTTTAAAACACATATTTAAATCGAAAATTTTCTTGCGTATCTTTTATTCCTCATTATAAAAATTTTTTTTTAAAGCTCTCAGGGGCCAACTAAATTGAGTACTAAAATTCTATAACCGGTTATTGCATGTAACCCTTCAATTTTAAATAATTTCAAGATATTTTTCTGATTTTTAAAAAATTTTGTAGAAGTTTTAAGGATTTCGTGGAATTTTTTGAAGATTTCTAAGAATTTTTAGATATCTTCACGAATTTTAACGAATTTCAAGAGGTTTCTAAGAATACGTTAAGAGATTTTAATGAATTTTGAATGATTTTAAAGTTTTTTGTAAAATTTTAAGAGACGAGTAAATCAACATGTGCGCTATTATTTTGTTTTCCTTGTTACAATTTCAAGTCATTATTCAAAAGCCAATCAGGTTTGCAACAACAATGCATGCGAGATTTTCGAGACATTTCGTGACACCACTTTTTTAAGATAGGATATAAACTATAGCTGTGAAGTTGTATCAACTTTTGTGCTCATTCAATGAGCACTTTGCTTCCTGGAATCAAATATATGATTAATTTGATTAATTTATTAATCAAAAGTATAATTAATGTTAGGTCACCTGATTCGTGTCAACACAAAAAAAGTTTATTTTCTTTAAATCAGCCTTAAATTTTGATTATTTGAGTCGAAAAATTAATTTTTAAAAATTACAAGTAACCATAACTTTCTTATTTTTCAATGAAATGCATTAATCTTATAGGTCAATCGATTTGTCTCGACACAAAGAATCTTTCTTCTTAGTATGTACATCTGCTTTAAATTTTGATTATTTGAGAAGTTATGGTCGAAAAATCAATTTCACTAAAATTATAAAGGTACATAAAACTTGTAAAATTAAATATTTTGCTAAACCCTTGTAAGAAATTCTACTAAGTATAATATTATGGAATAAGTGTGCAAAATTTCATCAATTTATCTGCACGTGTTTATCTGCAATATATATACTGAATCGTGACATATACATATACATACATACACACATCAGGACATCAAATTAGAAATATTCCCCTTGACATATGTTAAAAAAAACCTTTTTTGGAAACTGGATTTTGTCACCACTACAAAGCTTCCTCTAATATGAGGAAGCAATTTAAGTATCATTACGAAATAAAAGTTGCAAAGAGGTTTAAAGATCGAACTTGAAAAAAAAAAGTTCTCACATTCGCATATTTAAAAAAAAAGCATTAACCTATACATTAAATTTGTATGATCGATTGTAGTCCGTTTTATGAGAAAAAGATTTTTTTCTTCAAATGTCTGTCGTTCCCACAGGAAGTTTCACGAATAAATTATTCCTCATGAGACAATAAAAGGGGTGATTATTTTTTTTGTTTTAAGCGATAATCCGGAAGGGCTATGCGATGCGTTGAAGCGCCCTCGCCCTTATTACCTGTCCCATTTCCCCGCTACACGTGGCCCCTTTACCCCTTTCTCATCCCTTCCAAACACCTTTGAACCCTTTCTTGCACCTTTCGCGAGTACGTGCACATGATCGCGCTCTTCGGCTCTTTCCCGCGAAAAAAATTAACAGAGAAAACGAGATAAAACAAAAAGAGCCCAAGGACTGTAGTCGCATCGTGCTCTCTTTTCACGGGGCCTTGCTTTTTTTTCCGCGACCTCTCGTTACGAAACACTTTTTTCCAGCAATTTTTTTCTCAATATGCTGACGACGCGACTCTGAGCAAGAGACTTTTTTTCGAGAAACGTCTTCTCGATGCGTTTGACGTTTTTTTCCATCGCTATTGTAAGTGTGGAATTTAAGAGATGTTGCTGTAAAAATGTTTTTAACAATTGTTTAGATTATTATTTTCTATGAACATTGAGTGCCGAGTGTAAATATAAATATAAATATAGTACATTTTAAATATATATATACATATATACTGCGATTGATTAACACTAGAAAGACTGAAACTTAGTATATACCTATATTGCCCCAAAGCAGTCAAAATGACTGCATTGTGAAAGAATAACTAATGTGTGAAGAAATTTGTTTAAAATTAATTTTTAATATTTTTTATATTATTTACAGTCATACAACAAGTTATTAGTAAGTATTAACAATAAAAAAAATTTACTTCACTTGGAAAAAAAATAATTTATGCATTATTTGTACATTTTAAGCAAATGAAAGTGGAAATCTTTTTATGTGTATATCTTCCGCAAACACACTCAGAAAAAAGTTTGTTTGAATCAAAAAAACGTATCATTGTTATAGGGTCAAAGAAAAAATATCTTTGAATTAAACAAAATTTGTCTGATTCAAAGAAATTTTCTTTAATTCAAAAAAATTGATTTCATCATAATATAAAAAAAAATTTCTTTGAATCAAACAAATTTTTTTTAATTCAAACAAATTTTGTTTAATTCAAAGATATTTTTTCTTTGACCCTATATCAATGATACGTTTGTTTGATTCAAACAAACTTTTTTCTGAGTGCATACTTTTGACATATTTCACATATATTATTTGTTTTGTTATTGTGGCAAAGTCGTATGTACTTGACAAATTTTTTGTTTGGTATAGAATATGTTATATTTGATGATGTTGCAGTTGATCTTTGTGGGTCTTCATGTTCTGATGAATTTTTCTGTCTTGCAGCTCTGTAATCGGTGGAAAGCTGTTCTACTAATTGAAACAAGAACTGTTTTCGTTGTATTTGTATTCCTGCCAGGCCTGGCATAAAGATTCGAATAACAAGTACTACTTTAGTTATTGAACAACTGCAACTTATCAAGTATATGTCCAAATCGACAATTTATCATGAACTTGTATGTTATCATGTGACGGTAATTAAAAAAAATATAAACTGTTATTCCAATCCAGAGTCGAACTGGTCATATAAGAAATTTACTCAATTCATTAATAAAAGTCATTTGATTATTTAAAATTTTCCAAGTAGTCAAAATGACTGCTTTTGGGTAATACAGGTATAACACATATATATATACCGGAAATTAAGGAGGGGGGAGGCAACTACAATGATTAATAAACGCATTTATATGTTGTACAAAAAGTCACAAAATTATAAGAAGCTGTGTCATTATATACATAATTGTTTTTCTAATTGAAATTGAAAAGCAGTCAAAATGACTTCCTTAGGCAATCTTCACTGATAAAAATGTTTGGTTCGGACAACAAAGTTATTATTAAGGCTGAATGTGGGCTGACCAATTAACAATAAAATATTAAAATCGGTTAATCTTTATCTTAAGTATATTATAAAGAAAACTTGTTTCTGCACAAACAAGATTTATTGCTTTTTTTTAATCTTTACATATGAACGGATCGATATATTTAACAAATGAACAAATTAATTATGGATTAATTATAATTAAACATATTTAAAACATGAACCAATCGATATCAAATCTTAAATTTAATTATTCTTCGTCGCTTCTAAGCTAGATAAAAACTTAAGTATAAACTAAACAGTGACTGGCGCTAGAAACTTTAGTTTTAATAATTCAGGAATATGAATTATTGAAAAAAGTGCAGTATTAATCACACTTTGCATTTATTTAATTATATAATGAAAACAATCGACTCTTTAATTTTTTTTCCATATTTGGGCTACCCATGGGCGCACATTGGCGCCCAATTATAGTATATATGGGCTTATCTGGACACATTTCCAGACGGGTGATGTTTTCAAATTGAATAGTCCAAATTGGATTAAATTGTAAATCTTTGAATGATTTGAAGTAATTTGATCTTTGATCTTTGAAGTAATTCACAAATTTTCGCTGCTTATTCTAATTTAGAGATCCAATTTTTAAATATCTTGAAAACAATAATATTCACAGCAAAATGCTCAAAGAAAATAATAAGAGAGCTGCGAATCCTTTCTTCTTATATATGTAGTAAGGAATAATAAGCAGGTATAAGTGTGAACTGAAAAAAATATGAGGGTGGAGGTGACATTGAGGTCAACTCGAAATCTCTAGTGAATAAAATGAAAACACCTGCCGCGTTCAATGCAGACGGCAAAGTTAAAGAATAAGAATTTTCCTCGGTATCGATCTCGCGAAAAAAAAAAACAGAAAAAAACACCTTATATCTCGCTAACCCCTTTCTATAGGAGGTAAAAAACTCTCTGGAAGTCTGGAAAAAAGTATAATTTATTCAAGGTGGGACCCCGTGGGAACTCTTAATTCTCTTTGATGCCTCCCTGCGATGATCTATGATATATAAACTATAAATTTTCCACTTATTCAATAAGTATAAATATTAATTTTTCTTAAAATGCGTTGCAATTTAGAGACAAACGTGCGATGTATGTATTGAGATTTTTTTACTATTGATATGATACTAAATTTTAGAAATAATAATATAATAATTTATATAATACATAATTCAATTTATAGTCTATGATGAAGAAAATAATATCAACAAATTGAATTGGCCGAATGAAAAATAGAGTTGTAGAATCACTGAATATTAAAGAATAGATTTCCTCTATTAAAAATATGTACGATACACAATGGTATTTTATTTATTCAATACGTCAGATTAATTAATGAATTAGTCTTCAGTATCCGAATCAGAAAAAATTCCTTATGTAAAGAAATCTTTATACCACAAGCTACATCTATCTGATTCTTTTTATAAAAAAAATGCTTGTTAGTTATTGTCTCGCCCACCTTCCGACAACCTTTTCTTTGTTTTTCTCAACTTTCCAGTTTCTTTATACAAATTCTGAAATGCGTCATGCTCGATATTTAGATGACAAGGTGTTTTTCATCGTCTCGTTTTTTGTTATCATTCTTTTAAAAGCTTTTTGCTTGAAAGAGTCTAATTCCATGTAAGAAACTTATTAGATATTAGTCAATATTTTAACACAAAGTGTAAAAGATGAAAAACACTTATTTCATTTCCATGCTGTAAGATTTTTACCTCACACTGAAAAAACTATTTTCGTGGGAGACAATAAAATGTTTCTTCGCTATATACATTTTGGTATCCCAATAAAATTATTTGTTGTCCTTGTCAAATTTTGTTTGTTGCAATTAAAACGTTGAAAAACTTTTGTTGACTCAACTTTTGTTATAGCTGTATAACAACCAAACATTTTGTTTCCCCATGTATAACCAATATTTAAAAACTTCATCAGATTATACATATTATATGTATAATCTGATGAATCTAAATAATAATAAAATAATAATAATAATAATAATCTTTTTTAGCAGTATTTTTTTTAGAATAATATAAACATTATTATAACTTGAATCAAATTTATATAATATATTATATCAAATTACGCAAAATATCCTGAAATGCCTTAAAATTCCATACGAAATCTTTTAAAAATCCTAACAATATCTTTAGAACTTCGTAAAAATCACTTGAAAATTGTCAAAATCGATTGAAATTCCTATGAAACCTTTTGAAGCTCTCTAAAAAAGATGATGTAACGAAATATCTCTAAAATCTCGCATAAATTTTATTATAATAAAATTTATGCGAAATATATCAGCGAAATTTTATTGATTTTTGAATTACTTGAAGTTGTAAGAAGTAAAATAAATAATCGTGCATTTGGATTGTTTCAAATTTGAATCAGCGAAATTTTATTGGTTTTTGATCGCATGAACTATAGGATGGTTGAAATCTGAAAAAAAATAAATTCAAAATGTCGGACCTTAAAAAAAAATTCATCTTTTTTTTACCGTAAATTGGTTAAAAAAAGGGTTAAATATTAATCAATAATTATGATTCTAGTTTATGCGATGAAAACATATATTGTATATATAATATATTTAAATTTCAGCCCAAATCGGTACAAAAATAACAAAAAAATTGTTTGTAATAGTGTTTTATATCTATATATTCATGTATGAAAAGTTAGAATCTGTAATATAAATTTTAATTTGAAAAAAAATTCTTAAAAAAAGGTGAAAACTTTGGTGCTAACCCCTTTAAATAAACGAGTCTTTTGTTATCACATCCTATACCTATACATATATGTATATTATATTATGGAATAATATAGAACCTTCTTGCTCAAATCAGTGTTCTCTGTATGTACAATCCTTTTCTTACCCCCACACTACAAATGAGATTCTATTCGAGTGTAGCCACCCGCACTTGTGAAATGATTTCTTGATCGTATTCAGATTACATTGAGATCTCCCATTTGTATATCTAAATCGGCCGTGCACGAAATGTACATAATATACCCAGTGGCGGATTAGGACACTTCGCCGCCCTAAGGCAGCGCTGTAAAATTGCCGCCCTTCCCCACTTTTTATATTATAATTTTCAACAACCCGAGTAGTATTATATCTGACAGGGTGGCCACATGTCAGGGAAGTTAGGGAAATGTCAGGGAAATGCGAGTAGTTGTCAGGGAAAATAGAAATTGACATTGATGCTAACTATGTTATTTTTTTTAACAGATTTTAGAAACTTTCCAAGGATTTCGGAGGATTATAAAGAATTTCCAGGCATTCTTTGATATTTTTT
>CAJFCP010000703.1:12417-23162 GCA_904066005.1 Synergus itoensis | reverse complement strand
GAAAATTGATGGTGGCCACAACAGGACTTACGGTGGCCAATGCGTGCGCCGACCCTATATAGTTTCAAATCTGATTGGCTTTGGAATGACTTCAAGTTGTAAAAAGGAAAAAAAAAATAATCGCGCGCGTGTTGGTTTTCTCGTAATTACCCTAGTGAAAGCTTCGGATTGAAACTCATACCGAATCAATCCGAAATTTTCCGAATCATTCCGGAATTTGTATCCGAACCAAACAGTTTCATTCCGATCTAATCCGAAGAAAAGTTTTCAATCCGAATTAATCCGAGGCCGCCAATCCAAATTAACCAGTATATATTAATCCAAACTTTCAATCCGAATAAATCCGGTCAATCCGAATGAATCCGAATATATCCGTACTTTTCGAAATCATTCGGATTCATTCGAATAGACCAGATTAATTAGGTTCGACAGTCCGTATTGACCGGATTCATCCGGATTGGAAGTTCGGATACATTAAGATTCATTCGGATTGACCGGATTTATTCGGATTGAAAGTTCGGATTAGATCGGAATGAAACTGTTTGGTTCGGATACAAATTTCGGGATGATTCGGAATGAATGTCAATCCGAAGCTTTTGCTAGGGTAGTAAACGACCTTTGTGATTTGTTTATTAACAAATTATTAATAAACAACATTAATTGTCACAGACACGAAACATCCATGCACATTGCACACCGTAGCCCCTTAATCCCTTATTCTATGAATGATATTTGCGACAAGAAATTTGGTGATATCGAATTGAAAAGGAATTGGGAAAGAAACGAAGAAGCCATTCCGCCGCCTAATAGCCATCGGTTGTCCCAGTTGTACAAAAACATGTGCGTCGCCATTCTATCTATGTGTACCGGGCAAGAGCGTGCCATAAAAATCTCGCGGGACGAGTCACCCTGCGCCGGATCGCGTATATAGTGGTATATAGCGTGAGACCAGGCCCTGTGGCTCGTAATAAGACCCGTTGGCCAGTTTTTTAAACCCCCTCCTTCCTCGCCTTCCTCGTCTTCCTCCTTCTTCACCCTTCACCTGTCCTCACGAGAGGATCCGCACCTCATTCATTCTCTCTCCCTCTCTTTATTGCTCTCTTCTCGTCTACCCGTTGTATTAATTTATACGTGGTACGTGTGTGCATGCCGCGTTTTTCTTGCTGTTCCACGAAATTTGCAAGAAACTAGTCAGTACACCCTGACCGTTTACTGTCGAACACAAAAGCAGTCGGCCTGTTAGAAAAGGGGTAGCATTTGGAATCACATTTTGTGGTAACTTTTTTTTTTTGTAAAATTCAAATATTAAAGCTATAATATATAAATCGATCATTACTATATGTATAATTGTTCTGAATCCGCGCCTCATATACAGTCCACTTGTACATTGTTCTCATGGGTAGGCTGGAGGGGCTGAAGCCCTGGGCCCCGCTTTCGAAGGGGTCCCCAAATTCTTCCTCAACTTTAAAAAAAATTTTATAAAAATTGAAAAATTTATTATTTTAATTCTCTTTGAAGATAACTAAAGATTTTTCCCAGGGGGGGGCCAAAAGAAATGTACAGCCCTGGGCCCCGAGTTGTCTTAATTCGGCTCTGCACAAAAGCCCAGATTTGAAATTTTCACGCAGCTTGCAAATACAAAAACTTGGTTCCTACTTAAAAGAAAATAATTTTTTAATTATTATTAACCTCCTTCCTTGAGAGTGGAGGGGGAAGGGTAATTATTTCGTGCCCCCCCAAGCCCTTGTCTGGATCCGCCCCTGCATGTTCTTATTTTTCTTGTACACAATTCAATCATTCTTATTCTATATATTTCTAATTTCAGTGGTGCAAACCTCAGTACCCCAGAACGAGGCAGAATTGCAGCTTTATAGGGTTATGCAGAGGGCTTCTCTTCTCGGATATTACGACACTCTTCTTGAAATGGGTAAACATTTACATTATCGAATTAAATAATTAAATTATATAATAAAATATATTACAAATATGATCTCTGTATATAGGTGCATTAAAATCTTTTACTTGCAGGAGGTGATGATGTTCAGCAATTATGTGATGCTGGAGAGGAGGAATTTCTAGAAATAATGGCACTTGTCGGAATGGCGAGTAAACCGCTTCATGTTAGACGTCTTCAAAAAGCACTTCAAGAGTGGCTGACCAATCCCTGTAAGAAGAAATTTTTCTAACAATTTTTGTTACTGCATGCATATCACTGCTAGAAGTAAAGAGATTGAAATCCTATCCCTTTCTATATCCTTCTATCTCTCGTCTATCCCCTCTATCTCTTTCTATCTCCATTTCAATCCACATTCACGCTTATCTGTTTGAGTCTCCTCTTCACTATCCCTTTCTATCTCTTGTTTATCTCCGCCTATATCATTCTGTCTTTTGTCCATCTACGCATATCTCCTTCAATCTCCACTTCTCTACCTCTTTCTATCTTTTGACCATCCCCGTCTATCTCATTTAATCCCCACTTCTCTATCTCTTTCTATCTCTGTATATACCTGTCTATTCCTTTCTATCTTCTTGTCAATATTAATTCGCTTCTATCTCTATAAATCTTCAGTTCTCTATCCCTTTCTATTTTCATTTCAATCCACATTCACGCTTATCTCTTTGAATCTCCTCTTTTCTATCCCTTTTTATCTCTTGTCTATCTCCGCCTATCCCTTTCTATCTCCATCTCAATCTCCATCAACGTCTATCTCTTTATCACCATTCTCTCCTATCTCTTTCAATTCCCTCTTCTCTATCTCTTTCGATCTCTGTATATACCTATCTATCCCTTTCTATCTTCTTGTCAATCGTAATTAGCTTTTATCTCTGTTAATCTTCAGTTCTCTATCCCTTTCTACCTCCATTTCAATCCACATTCACACTTATCTCTTTGAATCTTCTCTTTTCTATCCCTTTTTATCTCTTGTCTATCTTCGCCTATCCCTTTCTATCTACATCTCAATCCACATCAACGTCTATCTCTTTCAATCTCCACTTCTACATCTCTTTCTATCTTTTGTCCATCCCCGTCTATATCTTTCTATCTCCTTGTCAATCGACATTCTCTCCTATCTCTTTCAATCCCCACTTCTCTATCTATTTCTATCTCTGAATATACCTGTCTATCCCTTTCTATCTTCTTGTCAATCTTAATTCTCATCTCCTCTTTTCTATCCCTTTCTATGCTTGTCTATTTCCGCCTATATCTTTCTATCTCTCATCTATCTTCGTCTATCTCTTTCAATCCCCACTTCTCAATCTTTGTATACACTTGTCTATTCCTTTTTATCTCCTTGTCAATCTCAATTCGCTTTTATATCTTTTAATCTCCAGTCGTCTATCCCTTTCTATCTCCATTTAAATTCACAACCACACCTATCTCTTTCAATCTGCATTTCTCTATATCTCTATCTCTCACCTATTCAATTCTATCTCTTTCTATATCCCTCTGAATTAAAATTGCTTCTATCTCTTTCAATCCTCACTTCTCTATCCCTTTATATCTCTCCCCTATTTCTGCCAATCTCTTTCTATCTCGTTTTCAATTGCAATTTCGCTCCTACCTCTTTCAATCCTGATTTATTCCTTCTTATCTCTCGCCTATTCTTGTCTATCGCTCTCTATCTCCTTACCAATTTCAATTCATTCCTATCTCATTAAATCCCCAATTCAATATGTTGAAATTTGTAATTTTGCAGCCTTGTTCCAAACACCAGTGGTGCCAACATCAACATCAACAAACTTGAAAAGTCCTCCAGTGTCTGGATTCTCCTGTATGAGTCCAAGGCTTCAACAGACAAATTCAGCTGCAAATTTAACGTCTTCACAAACAATGATATCAACTCCGACACCCTTCGTCGCGACACATGTATCGTTACCACCTTTACCGAGCAGAAGTGCCAGTCCAGTTGTGCCGCCTACCTCTAATGTGGTAACACCTGTGGCTTCTTCTACTTTTAGGCAGAGTCCTAGTCCTAATGCGCCTCCACCTTACACTACATCTCACAGTCCTGGTATTCTACAGGTAAAAAATAAAAAAAAAATTAATTTAATTTAAGGGTGTTGGAGCTAAGTTCTAATCTAAAAATTCGATTTCTTCATTTTACTCGACAAATATTAAATTTGGAATTTTTTCCCTCGGTAGAATTAGTCAATTTGTAACTAGAATTGTGCGTACAGAGCGAGAAAATATCTAATTCAAATATTTTTTAAGTAAAATTAAAATATTGAATTTTGAAGTCAGATTTTGAATTCTTCGTTTTATGCAAAAAGTATCGAAATTAAATATTTTTTCGCTCTGTACGCAGTCTTATATTTGAAAAGAGATTAGCGCTACAGAGCGAAAACATATTTATCAATAATTTTCGTTGAGTAAAATGGAGAATGATATTTTGAGCTTAACACTTGAGTCCAACGCCCTTAACTTACTGTAAAATTTTGTAAAATTTTAGGTCCAAATCGATGAATTCAAATAAGAATACTGTATACTTCCCCATCTTTCTCATACACAAAATAGATTTAGAATAAAATAACTGCATGTAAAGAAGATTTAATTATTGAGTATTACCTAATTAAAAATTTATTATCAGGTTGGAACATGCGAATCTTCCTGTGGAAGTGGAACTACTCCAAGTCCCAGTGGAGTAGCACCTGCCAGCCCAACTCAACCAACACCAACTCTGGCACCTTCTCAAGTTCAAAGACTCGCTGAAGCTGCAGAGAGACTCGCATCTTCTCTGAGGCCGTTAGATCCAAAACCTCATAATGTGAAGAAGAAAATTTGCAAGAATCTTGAGGTGCAGTTTCAGATTGTCAAAATTCCATTCTCCATTTTACTCAACGAAAATTATAGATAAATATTTTTTCGCTCTGCAGCACTAATCTTTTTTCAAATATAAGACTGCGTACAGAGCGAAAAAATATTTAGTTTCGATACTTTTTGCATAAAACGAAGAATTCAAAATCTGACTTCAAAATTGAATATTTTCAGTTTACTTAAAAAATATATGAATTAGATATTTTTTCGCTCCGTACGCATAATTCTAGTTAAAAATTGATTAATTCTACAGAAGGAAAAGATTCCAAATTTAATATTTGTTGAGTAAAATGAAGAAATCGAATTTTTAGATTGGAACTTGGCTCCAGCACCCTAAAACATATACAAAAAAAATGTTTGCTGTGATAGACATAATATTTATAATTAATTTTATTATTTTGTAGGTGGTGATGGCTATGTCAGACACAGATCCTCGGAGAATGGATGAAATTAGGAAATACGCAGCTATCTATGGTAGATTCGACTGCAAAAGAAAACCAGAAAAGCCGCTGACTCTTCACGAAGTTTCAGTTAACGAAGCAGCGGCTCAAATTTGTAGATTTGTTCCTGCCTTGCTGACCCGAAGAGATGAACTCTTTCCTCTAGCGAGGCGAGTTGTCAGAGATTCGGGGTATCACTATTCCAAAAATCAGTAGTGAGTAGAATTAATTTTTTTGTTTATTTTTATAATATATGCGTATAAGACAAAAAATCAAATTTTATAAGATTAGTGTTTTAAGAATTTAAAAATTTTAAGATTATATAGGGGAACTCGGGGCAAAGCGGTTTACCTAACGTTATTATCAATTTTTCACTAAAAATTTTTTTTTTTGCACAATCGAGTTAGTGGCTTATTACTTTAATCTATAATACAGCTTTTATGGGTATTTAACTTTGAAATTTTTTAATGCATAAAGACGATTATTGCTATTGTAAAAAAAAAGTGCAATCATACCGCTTTGCCCCAGAGGCGGGGCAAAGCGGTATGGACAGTAAAATACATTTAAAAATATGTTTTTTAACTCGGGAATTTATTTACTTATTTATAAGTTAAGGGTGTTGGAGTCAAGTTCCAATCTAACAACTCGATTTCTTCATTTTATTTAACAAATACTAAAATTGGAATTTTTTTTCTTTGTAGAATTAATCAATTTTTAACTAGAATTATGCGCACAGAGCGAGAAAATATCTAATTCAAATATTTTTTAAGTAAAATGAAAATATTGAATTTTCAAGACAAATTTTGAATTCTTCGTTTAATGCAAAAAGTATTGAAACTAAATATTTTTTCGCTCTGTACGCAGTGTTATATTTGAAAAAATATTAGTGCTACAGAGCGAAAAAATATTTATTTATAATTTTCGTTGAGTAAAATGGAGAATGGAATTTTGAGTTTAACATTTGGGTCCAACGCCCTTAAGATCATAATTTCATTCTCCATTTTACTCAACGAAAATTATAGATAAAAATTTTTTAGTTCTGTAGCGCTAATCTTTTTTCAAATATAAGACTGCATACAGAGCGAAAAATTATTTAATTTCGGTACTTTTTGCATAAAATGAAGAATTCAAAATCTAACTTCAAAATTTAATATATTTTTTTATTAAAAAAATTTTTGAACTAGATATTTTTTCGCTCTGTACACATAATTCTAGTTAAAAATTGATTAATTCTACTGAGGGAAAAAATTCTAATTTTAATATTTGTTAAGTAAAATGAAGAAATCGAATTTTTAGATTAAAACTTGGCTCCAACACCCTTAATTGAGGTCAAATGCCGCTTTAAAAAATCTTCTATACCGCTTTGCCCCGGCTTCCCCTACATTATTTTTAAAAAATCATTGATTTAAAAGACACTATTTTCTGTTGTTGTTTCAGTTTATCCTTGTCTAGGTCTCGTGAAAATGGTGACGAGAGCGATGCAGAGAGATCGAAGCGCCAGAAGTTGGAACTCGAAGGCGAGGGTGAGGATTCATCGCAGGTTAGCTCGCCGCATCAAAGAAATAAATAAACAATAATAAATTTTACTAAAACACTAAACGCACCTGACCTGCCGCATTCGCATGGTCAATTAAAATTTGCTAACAGCTATAACTAACCGTTCGCACATCACGTAGAGCAAGATTAATCGTCAATCACTTTTCTACGAGCCTGGAAAAAAGGTCAAGTATAGCATGACCAACGCTCATTCTGGGTCTGGTGTTTGAGCTTTAATCCTGAATGTGCTATTTATTCTTATACATAACTTTTTATTTTTTTTAATTTTGTGCATGCATTATTGTTAGCATTTTCCTTGGAGCTTCAACTTCGCTTTTACTCTGCATGGAAAACATATGTATATCGATTTAATTTATAAGAAAAAGAAAAAATAGATAAAAATATAAAAATATAAGAAATAGAAAAATTGGTATACCAATCCGATATCCAGAGCTGGGTAAAATGGTTCTCAAAATGTAAAAAAAAAAAACTATCGTTCCCTTTATTATAATAGCTACGTAAAAGAAATCAAAATTTGATATTTACCCTATTGAAAATTCTTTATGAATAAAATGCAAAATAGGTTTACAAAATCCATTTAAAATGGAAAATAGAAAATGGTTTTCTATCTTACATTTTAAATGAAAAATGCAAAATGCATATTTGAAATAGGATAGTAAAAAATGCAAAATGGATTTTTATTATCTTTAATAATGTTTAATTTCATTTCCAAAGTTAATTATAAATTATAATTATGTAAAATTTCATAAAGAATAATTATTATTCTTTACGCAATAAGGAATACATGTCTTCAAATTTACACCGGTAAACACAAATTTTGGGTCTGAGTTCTAAATATCAAATTTTGATTTCTTTTACGTAGCTATTATAATAAAGGGAACGATAGTTTTTTTTTTTTTTTGTTAAAAGTTTGCTTCTTTTTCGCTTTTTTTACGTTTTTTTTTAAAGTTTTACTTTTTTTGCTTTGCTTTCTCATAATTTTATTATAAATTACTATTCAACGAATTTTCGTTATACATTTGAGTCACTTTTATTAAAAAATAATTATTTTTGATTACAATCAACCCAAAAACTTCAAAACTTACTTATCGATGTAAAACAGACAAAAGCAAACTTTATAGTAAGTCAAAAATGACTATTTTTGTTCTTTTCGATGTACAGAATCAGAATTTATGCTTTAAAGCAGAAACCCCCCAGAAATTTTTTTTTGACCTGTAATTATCTAACTTGTCCAGGGCAGAACCAAAAAAATGGAAAATGGTATTTTAAGTGGAAAATAGGTTGAAAATCTATTTAAGATGGAAAATGCAAAATGAGTTGATTTACAAATTGATGTGAGTTTCTGACTTTTCCAACTGTCTGTAGCAGTTCTCTGTTCCAGACGGAGTTAGATCTTCATTGCTCTGGTACGGAAATTAACAGTCCGAATCTAAGAAGACATCGATCTTTGAGGTGACTATTATTCTTGTTTGTAAATACAAATAGAGATTGCAATTTATGTATTTGATTTAAGGATGAAAATCAATTTTTCAATAATTAAAACATTATGGACAAAATTTGGATGTTTCAGTCCAGCTTGGCGAAAGAAGAGTAATAATGGTTTGTTCAGTACCAATGTCGAGGAAATCAGTGATTCTGATAGCCAATTTTCATTCTCAAATGAGGAATCTTCGTCTTTCCAAGTTAGTTTATTTTAAGTTTTATTAATTTTCCTTTACGGGTGTTTGAGCGAAGTTTTAATCTAAAAATTCGATTTCTTCATTTTACTCAACAAATATTAAATTTGGAATTTTTTCCCTCTGTAGAATTAATCAATTTTTAACTAGAATTATGCGTACAGAGCGATAAAATATCTAATTCAAATATTTTTTAAATAAATGAAAATATTCAATTTTGAAGATAGATTTTTAATTCCTCGTTTTGTGTAAAAAGTATTGAAAATAAATATTTTTGCGCTCTGTACGCAGTTTTAAATTTGAAAAATAATTAGTGCTACAGAGCGATAAATTATTTATTTATAATTTTCGTTGAGTAAAATGGAGAATATAATTTTGAGCTTAACACTTGGATCCAACGCCCTTCAGGCTAATGGAATTTCTGTCAAATAAAGCATAATATATAATATTTCAGGATACGAACGATACTGTGGGAGACAAAATCGATAAGGAGAGTGATTTTAATCTGAAGGTATTTGTTCATTTAAATTTATCCTTCATTTAATTCGAATTAAATTAATTTAAAGACAATAATAATTATTATTACTTATATCCTATTTTCTTACTATTATTGTATTTTTTCGCAGGTGATAGCATCTCGTGGTGACAATATAATTGCAGTGGCAAATCCAGCCCTGATGAATTGCAATCACCCAATAAAAGAAGAGCCAGTAGATGAAAAGTCTACACTGTGATTAACTATACTTCTACTGTCGTAGATTCTAATATCGTGAAAAATGCAATACTAGAGGCCATACATAAATTTCTGAACAGTTTAAAGGGGAGTGAGGAGAAGTGTTACGATCTGTTACATGAGATTTCAAAATGTAGATTTAAAAATATTTCAAGGAATTTAAAAAGATTTTAAAACGAATCTGAATTTCTAATCATAAGTAGCTATATTTTATTTAATAATTCAGAGATAGAAATATTTGAAAAAATTATGTAACATAGTGGGAGGAGGTGAGGTCCAATCGATGTTACAAAAACATTATACGAATATATTCAAAAACAGTACGATTGATCAACTCCAGCTTGTGGAAAATTCTTAATTTAAACAAGAAAAATTTATTGATTTTAAAGTTTATATTTACCACTATTGCTTGTTATCATATATGATAAATGTATTTATTATCCTATATAGTAATTCGAAGTTTTTTATAATTCATTTACATGCAATATAATGATTAATATTGAAAATGCCGAAAAAATGGGTATCGATAGATATAATTACGGAAATATATGCAAAAACGATCAGTTACGATTTAAAGCGACATGGATTATGATTCTACAGATGATTAACTACAATTCTGTCGTTTCGGTTTTTGTCGACATTTTAGTTTGAATTAAAGTTGCTTCCTGCACGCCGTGGAGAGGGGAGGAGCAAAAAATAAGGGAAAATGTGTTACGTAATTTATGAATGGCCCTTTAAAAGTTATTCTCTTTGTAAATGACTTGATCGAGTGAGAGATTTCCTTTGTCGTAACAGTGCAATATGGTAAATATGTACTTGAAATGTTCATCGCCATAAATAATTATAAAATTCTATTTTAAAAGTTTCAAGTACAAATTATTTTTGTCACTTTAGAAATATGATAAATTTCAATCTCAATTTACACATTCCATACCTGCAAATATTCAGCATATTAATAATTTCTTATTTGTCTATAATACCATACGTACAATATCAATACACACACTATTTTATAATAGAATCTTACGCTTTTATATCAAGACAAAAGTTGTTATCTAGTTTTAGCACAATGCTCGAAAATACTCGCGAATTATATAGTTACTCTAAAAGCAATGCGAATAATAATTAAGTGGCGAACTTGCATTTGTAAATAGTTATAATGAATAGACAAATACAAAATCAGAGTTTTTCAATGATCTAGATTTTTATTTTTGTTTTTAGGTGGAAATTTTTTTTCAATGTGAATGTTTGTTACAATATGAAATTTACTGTTTCATGTACAATATATTTTTTATATTTGGAATGCTTTTAATATTTTTTTGTGTGATTACCACAAGTGCTATTGTACGTAAATATTTTTAATAAAACTTTACAAAGTTAGCCAACTGCATATGAAACAATAGTTAATTGTTTTATATAAAAGAAATAAATGAAATATTCATTCCTCATGTTTTTTTTTTAATTTTCGTATACATAATGGCTGATTTCTTCACCTCGGGATAAAATTTATCTTGCAGATAAAC
>CAJFCP010000702.1:107717-156710 GCA_904066005.1 Synergus itoensis | reverse complement strand
CTATACAGGTATCAATCTACATGCTTTGAAGTATTTTTATTAATAATTGAAATCTTCAAAAAAAATTTTTTACTCTTCTAATTAGAAGAAGTGTTTTTTTTTTCATTTTTAGCTATATCTGCGTTGCGGAGATAGAAGGAATTTTTTTTTTTTAATGAAACATTAGGGGTGTGTTTTTGACTCCCCAAAGAAGGTTTTCATTGCTATTAGAACTTCGCGCAAACAACTTTTTTTTTTTCGATACGCCCTAGTATACATTTAGTAGTATGAGTATGTTTAGTCAGCCATAAAGGAAATTAAGTAGTATAAACAATTTTAAGTCAGACATAATGGTATAAAGTAGTATGCGTAATTTTATATTAATCATTGAGACTGCAGCGACGACGAAATATTTTCTTCAATATATGAACAGACAAATAAGCTGAGGTATACGAAATGGGGTTGAACGATTTTAATTGAAGGGAAAATTCAGCACAATAAGGAAGTAGTGCATTTTTCATTGAGACTCGATCGATAGAATGTGAAAGTACGTCATAGGGTTGTAGTGTCAAAACAACGTCAGCGTGAAATAGCCACAGGAATAATGGCGAGTAACGAGTAGTTGCAACGGACCATCAACGCTGGGGGCGTATTGTAAGCTCCTCGTTAAAGACTGAAGGTAGGTTAGGATATGTTTTTCAGAGAATGGTTCGCTGCACCGACTCACTCTGAGTTGTAGGGACATGTGATACAACGATACCTGACCCTCTGCAGAAGCAATGTTTAACAAGAATTTACAGAAAATAAATTTCACAGAAATCAGCACAAAAGGCACAATTCCCACGCAAATGCACCTATGGTTGTACTGCGTCTAAGCAAAGTCAAAGCATATATTATGCAGACTTTAATTCTCGTGAATTTTAATTCTCTTCAGAATTCTGGTTTCTTGAAAATTGTTCAAAGAACTTTGGAAACGGCAGAACTGCAGAAGACAAAATAATTAAACTGAGGAGTTCGTATGATAATTTTGCGAGTCGAATCGATTGAGGGAGGAATGTAGGACGAGTCGTGATTAAAGTGAGAATATTTTTTAAATGTTAATGGGAACGGTCGTTGACCATGTTCCTAGATCGATTTGCAATTCTGGAGGATGGAGGGAGGAGAAGGGGTAGAAGGAGGAGGAGGAGGCAATAGCATAAGCGACCAAACTAACGTTGGATGAACGTGCTATCGGAATTCTGCAGTGCAACTGGCGCATATGGCATACGTAGGAGGCTAACATGGGAAACGTAGATAACTCAGAGTGACTGGTAATGCGAGCTTACGTTATATGGTTAGGGCAACGACAAGCCTATAGAAACCGACGGGTTGCTAGTAACAGCAGAGGCAATGGCTTTCCTTCTCACGCCCGTCCATTTAACAGTTCTACGTACAGAGATAAGTCAATTACCTGTTCTGAATCAACATTTTCCATCACATTAAAATTTGATGTAAGAATTTAATATAAAAAAAGAGAACAAAATAAATGCATGCCAAATGAATGACTTGAAAAGATATCATTGAATTTTATCGAATATAGATATCATTTGCATACTTTTGCTCTTATACCCATAAGTTAAAAACATTGTTCAGTATTTATATGGCAATCATGGGAAGAGACGCAATGCAATATCAATTTTGAAATGGAATTGTCAAAAGTAATAGAAAAGCATTCCTATATAGAAAGGATTCGAGGGGCATTTATCGATCGGACGTGAGTTCAATCACAGCAGTGGTACATCAGATTCAACCAGAAGGGATGTGTAAGGTAATTACGGTATCGTAACTGTAATCTGCAATTTGAGAGAAGTCGATTGCCGGAGGAAGAACTTCCGGTCAAGGAAAAATCAGAGATGTGCTGTCCTTCGAACGAGGGATTTCTGCTTAATTATCTTAACCCAATTAATGAATGAATGCATTTAAAAATATAATTAAAGACATTTTTAAAATGCTTAAAAACTGTCTGAGGGCTTTGAAACACGTATTAAGAGGAATAAAAAAAAGTAAAGTGGATAAGAAGATACCTATATAAGTAATAAATGGGTTGTTAAATGTTAAAATCGGGGAACAAAAGATCCAATGAAGACGATTTGTGTTCCTGATCCAGCAGTTGAGATGGAAATAGGTCTTCGTAAGTCAAAGATATTCATTATTGAGGGTCCATAAAAAGCTTTGATTAGGAGGTTCGCCTCGAAGCGACAGCAATCTCTGACAGTAGGTTTTTTGCGCGGTGCAATTTTATTGTGCCTTAACGAAATCGAGGACCCATCTCAAGTCTATACTTCGTTCGTCGTATGTCCGCAGCCAATCCCATTTTATCTGTCGAATGAGGCGAATACTCTTGCCTTACTCCCCAATCGACCTCTTCCGTTTCGTAGTTTCAGTTCGGCAAAACTTCAGTTCAAGTCTCAAGCTCCACAACTGCAACGTATTTCAATGGCCATCTTCTATCAATACCCATTCAGGTTTCTATGCACGCTTCCCAACGACATCTCTGTTGTGTCATTGCAAACGAATGGTACGTAAATAAATGGAGTTTCTACGCGCCCTGGAAATTGCTCACTGAAACGAACAACAAATGATATTATCCAATTTAAAGTTATAAATGAATCCAATCGAAAATGTAACTATTTTAGTCCATTTTGGAATTTGTGACGTTACTGGAATTGTCAAAACTAGTCTCTTACAGTTGAGTAGCTACAGATTTTTATAAAAAGATCCTATATCATGTTCTTTTACTGAAGTATTTCAAACGTCTCTGGCTTGCATCTCATAAAAAAAATATATGTATAACGACCAGAAGTATTTGCTTCTTTGTATCCTTTATCGGTAACGGTGAGTTTGCATGTTAAATTTACATAGGGGGCGAATGAATTGTGGCATGAGCCGCTGAAAAGGGATAAATATTTATTTATCGGCTTCAATGGAAGCTTCTATGGTCAGCTTGGACCCAATACAGCGCCAGGTTTCAGTCCATTGTCATAGTTAGACATTAACGAATGGTTTTCAGTGAACTCGTGCATAGAAAATGTGCGCTCAATTTTTCTTTTTCGTATCGATGTATATTTCCAATGCCTCTTGGCTTCTCATCCCTTTTCACTTCATATATTTTGCTCCATTACGCGAAACAAGGATATTTGACATTCAATGAGAAGAATAAAATATTTGCAATATATACATATGTACGTATATATATTGTAAGTATTTTATTCATATGTATGTATATATGTCTCTAATATTACACATTTTCAGACATTGAAAGCTTCTCATCTATAGACTGCTCTTCATTTTTACGTGACTCTTTTATTTAATAATCGTTAACAGGACCCGCTATAACCATTATTGTTAAGTGTCCTTTTACTCCTAGGGTGATAGAGGCTACCCTCTCATGTACAATAACCAGGTTGTGGGTGTCGCTTCCTTTAGTATAGAACCATGTGCCGCAGGAATGTCGGATATTTACACCCAAGTTTATAGTTTTCGCGATTTCATCTCTACACGAGTGCAGAAATAAACTTCATTTGATGTAGGCTTTCAAACATATCGTCCAGTTCTTTAGAATCACAAAGAATATGTTTTTCAAGGGACAATGCAACACTAGTCTGAAAAACGGTTTAATAATTTCAATATGCTAATTCAATTAATTTATCTTAATTTATAATATGATTATTCGAGATATATTTTTATAGCCCTGATTTCGATGTTTGTAAAATGTAGTTATATTATATAATAATTATTTAAGGAGTGGAACTATTTTCGTGATAATATAAGTGATCATGATAAAGCAATTTGAACTTACATGTGTTTGTATCGGAGACTGAATCACGTCATTGATTAGAACTGAAAAATTTGAAATGCACATGTGTCGAGGAGGAATTTCAGGCATGAGAGTATTTCGTGAATGGCATCTGTGGACGATTAAACGAGACTGTTGGTATTTTAGGCCAAATTATGTGGGAAATTTACACAATCACGCAAAACTATGCGCACTGTCGCTTATTATGTACATACATATTATATTATATGTCTATATTTCGATGTTGAAATTTATTGAGAGATCTACAAAGGGTCTTCTATATTCCTTTCAATTATCTTAATAAAATACGCTATTCCTTTCAATAGCTTCTTTCGCGTGGAATGAGTCAATACCTCTTCAGAATTGTAAAGTAGAATGAGAGTTATAAGTCATCGGCGTAAATTAAGTCAATAAGAGGGCGAATCAATGTCGATTTTCGAGACGAAGTTATGCCAATGTCTGGCCGAAACTCTGCAAGTTTAACCTACTTTTTCCGGTTTGTAAACTTTTGGGCTTCTCTAATGGGAAGGGAATCGATCGGCACCATCATGTCGAGTTTTCTGCCTTAAATTATGCAGTCAAATATGAGTAATTCAAACGCTCGTCACACCGCTGGTAGCTACTGAATTTCTTCTCTTTTTCCCGTTTTTTTTTTTTTTAGAAATCTACGAGTCTCGGCTTTGAATAATCAGCAGTGTTAAGTTCTAAAACATCAGCAGCGCTCATAACTTCATAACTTCATTTCTACCTAATTCTTTCAGTAAATTTTCAATATCTATGTTCTATATTTTATTGATTTATATATATATAATTCAAATTCCAATGATGAAATTTTCAGTTTATTTGCAATAATCTTCTTTGCCAGCCGATCTATTTATAGATCAATTTCCTGAACAACAAGAATGAATTTCTGGAAAGCATCCATAAGTTCTGATGGGTTCCTTGAGATTCTCGTGAGAATTTGATACTGGAAGTATGTTTGATTCACGTCCGTAGGAGAATCATAGCCTTTTCTCTTCTACTTTTCTGGACGTCTATGTGGCCCTGGGGTCTGAACACCATTCAGGCGATTTTCTCATTCTATAACGAAAGTACGTAGCTTCTGATAAATCGAATACCCATTTTCGCTAACGAGACACAATTCTTTAAATTCTTCTCTCGAGATGGTTCTCCCAGATCCTCTCACTGGAAAACTATGGTGAATGTTACTGAACATTTATCTGGCTTCTAGCTGAGGGCAAAGGTTGGTCATTATATGCAAAGGGAATGGCTGCCTACTCATCACTGAATGCTGCTATTCCAAGTGGAATTTCAAAGAAGCTTAAAGTCATACAGCAAACGAAATTCTTCTTCCGAGTTTTAAACCTTATCATAATTTATTTCAATGGAATAATCCACATTCTTAATACTTTAAAGAATGGTCATGAGAATAAATTAATCTTGATTTAAAAATCTTAGCTATGACTACTGCAGACTTTCTTTGATTGTTGTAAAATAATTAGTAGAATTAAAGCTTTCTCTAATATATTTTTCTAATATACATATAATGCATACACGAAGAAGTTGAATTTTTCCCATTCTAGGGTATCGTGAAATCATTACAAAATCTGCAATTCCAAATTCCTTCATTATATTAGGAAAGTCCTGACATTCTTCCACGCTTCATGAAACTTTTCATTAAATTCCTCGAAACCCAGAAGTTTGGAAATCCCGTGAGAAGATAAATAGTGAGATGCATTGGTGACGATAATTTACATTGAAATCTCTCGATAAACACGTGCATGGCGTGAAGCTATGTGAAGTACTCTCGTGTAAAGGGGTGGCTTCGTGATTATAGAATTAGTAGCCACCCTTGACATTCCCTCAAACCATCAACGAAAATGGGAGCTGTGATGCAACATGCACTTTCTCATCGGTATTGGGTATACACGTACACATTGACGAAACTTGGTTGGATGAATATAGGCGCCGCCGTCCAGAGACGCCAGGTATGTCTGCACTTACGTGGATATAGCTAAAGTAAAAGCTATAGTACCTCGAAGAAATTTATGTAGCCTTGAGTTACGGTCGCCTTTCAAACCAGAAAGCACGTGAGAACATGAAAGAACCACTCGGGATTCTTACGTAACCTTTTCAAAATGTCAACCTACTCCACTTTTCGGACAGAGAGCTATTTTTAATTATCACGAGCTGATATCAACATTTACGAGAATAGAAGCTGCTTCCGGTTTTCACTACCTTCGTGCAGTTAATCAAATGTGCAATCAATGAACCGTCATTTATATGGTCGTAGGTCAAGGAAGAAATAGTTTTCATAGGCTCTAATGAAGATTTACAAACGTTATTTTAAGTGAGGTACAATCGAAGATTTGAAATTTATGTATAAAATTAATGAGAAACTTTCTTTCAAGTACTTTCTTACAACCTTCTTTCTGTTGAAGACTTTTCTCATTCGTACTTCCTTGATCCAGTCTCGTATAAATGCAAAGTCCTGATACGGGTTGAATCTAAAATCAGGATCCTCGAAGATCTCACAGTCTTTGCTGACTGTGTTTCAACCTGAGAAAGCACTGTCGGTCATTGTGATCCAAACTGCCACGGAGAATATGATCTATCTTCATTTCAAGTTATTTTGCTTCAAAAATTTGAGAATCTGAACACACGTCAGATATAATTTAATTTATTCCTCATCACTCAATAAACTCTAACATCTCACATGAATTACTTGTCGAACTGCAAAAGGACTTCTTGCTTCGCCTAAGAGTATGCATTACTTTACATATTCATTACTCGTAGCTACCTCATACAACGTTCGAAGAACTTGCTCGTACAATCTCACCTCGAAATGATATGACCTTGTTCTTGAGCATTTCGAAACCGCAATAATGACTTTTTGCTCCAGCTTAATAAGTAGTCGCGAAATTTCATCTGGTCGGAAATTTTTTTAGACTTTTTGGAAAAATGATTTACATTTTTAATTTAATTACTTATCCCCTCTAAAAAAGTGGTCTTGGTTTGATAGTTTAGTAAAAATAAGTAATTGCGTGGAATTATATCAAAAATAAGTTTTTTTTTTTTTTTTTGAAAGAGATGAAGAAGGAAATTTTTTCCTCTACCATGGAATACAAGTTTCAAGCAAGTGATGTAATTTATTAAATTGAAACCGGAAATAGGATTTAAAGAGTAAAGAGGCAGAGCTGTCGTGGCTGGTGTATGAAAGAAAAACGAAACTGGATATTTTTTTTGAAACTTTTAACCTGTAGCATAAACTTCTGCATTACGACGATGGTCATGGACGGAAGTAAAGCAGTCTCTGAACCGCGGTTCCAGATAATCGCCTTAAATCCCTTAATCCTGAAAACAGAGCAGCTGAACTGGTCCCTAGGATCTCAAGTAATTATGACTAATGCAGCTTTCGCAAAGTTCAACGAAACCCAGATGTTAGCGATAGAACATTACCGATTCATTAAGATGCTTTAGTGAGAGCAGCTTTTTATAAATGGTGCACAAGCTGCGACAAATTGAATTATCATTAAAGAATTGAATTTAGGATGAAAGTTGCAAATTATATATAGATGTGTCTAGACATACACTTAAAATATTTACTTCCTTTTAAAAAGGCCTAGATTTCTAGGAGCCACATCCTCAACTTCAAATACTGTTTTTTTTTTTTTTTTTAGAAAATTCCCTGAGTGAAACTACCCTCAGCATTACGTGAACCGACAGTTCTTTACCCCTCAAAAATAATTACGTATGTATGTTTTCAGTGAAAGGAATAATAGAAATGGCTGTGGTCCGTAGTCTGAAAAGTAAAAAAGGTTTCAACTTTTTCAAATCCTGTTTTTAGACACTCGTAAAATTTCTTTTCGTGTCGCTTTGTAATATCGGGCAAACCAAGAGGGAAGAGAATGCCGGCAACTTGGCCTGCAAATTGAATTTTCTAGAAACACGCGACGCTGCGGCGCGACGCATTCAAGTTGGCCAAAAGAAGGCAAAAGTGGGAACGAAAAGGGAAGCAAAATCTTGCGAGGAATCAGGAGTTACGAGGTTTTTCTTATGCAGTCGCGAGTAAATCCCGCAAGAGATTCTTCCGGAGTTATGAAGATGTATTTTTATCAGTCAACCCCCGGGCCTCCCACGCCACAATAGTATTGCAGCAGGACCTGGTTGAAATTGCATTATGTAATATTCAGGATACCCGCTGGGATTGCGTTTCCGCACGCGGTAACCGTGGAGAACGCATATGCTCCATATCGCTGAATTCATACCCATGCATGCACAGTTTCGGCACCAACGATAGCGATGTGCGATTATCGCATGGTATTTTCCAGTTCCCACGCATTTCCCACATTTGGTTACAAAACGGTGGTCGACAAGGTCTGGCAAAACTGGATTAGTCTACATGTTTATATGAACAATATTCATATCATGCGAAAGCGGTTATTTATGCCTCCAAACAATCCTCTCTTCTATTTATTGACTGACATTTCCACGAGAAAATTATCTCATTGTAAATTATTCATTTGTCAAGTAACAATACAGTTAAAAGTGTGCAATAAAATTACTATAATAATTAGTAATTAGACAAACAGAAGTTACCCTCTTTGGATTGGGTTGAAGTTTCAGGCGATCAGCCTGACGATTTTTTTCTTCAAACCAATCCTGTTTAGTGGGAAAAATATGAAAAATTAAGTTTTAATAGAAATAAAGATTAATCGATGTTAATTTAATATCAACCATCTATTTCCTGTTAAAATTATATTTTACTATATAATGCACGCGAGCATTCGAATGTCAAACGCTCCCTCAACAATCTCAAAATCCAATAATAGTGTTGCATTTCAAGAGAAAATCACATCATCTATAATAGTTCGCGTCATGAAATGTTATGCCATTACTGTCTTCGATATTCCCTTTAATAGTTCTATTATAAGCATTATAAGCAGAAATCTCATTACAGTTTCTGTTTTGCGCAATATTTTACGGATTATTTATAGCATGTTCTGGTTTATCTGTCAAAATTGACATCTCAAATTCTCTTCTATGAAATAGAAAATATAACTATATGCGAATCACAACTCCAATTCTTTTTTACGTATCGTATTTTCAAAATGCAAAAAATGACATGAAGCTTAGGTAATGGAAACTCCATTTATATAAGTTATATAAAGTATATTATATAATATAATATAATATAATATAATAATATAATATAATATTATTATAATTATAATATAATAATATAATATTATTATTTAATATTATAATAATGAATAATTTACAATGAGATATAATGAATAATAATATTATTATATAATATTATATTATATTATATTATTATTATAATATATTATTATATTATAATAATATATTATTATATAATAATAATAATATAATAATATACAAGTATATTATTATATAATACTTTTATATATACTTATATTATTATATATTATTATATATAATAATATACTTGCAGCTTGTGTTAGAATATATATAATGAAAACTGCGGTTTACTGTGGCAAATAAGATACATATAAGAACTTTTCATTGCATTCTTCGTTAGAGTTTCAATAGAAGCACTGTGATGTATTTGTACACGCGCAAAGCAGCAAGTTCATTTGACAAAACCAGCTTGTTTTCTGTACGCTGAAACAGACAGAAACGCTTTCAGGTTGAGTATTGGAGAGTAAAAGTCTCCCAGTTCCACTGAGTTCCAACTTGACTCTTTTCCCGAATCCTCTACAGTTTGTTTCAGGTGAGTTTGAACTCTTTGTATTTCTTTCTACATAGGAAGACCTGTGATTCTCCTCTTATCTTTTCATTCTTTATTCCATTCCGTCGCCTGCATTTTTAACTTGACTTAGAAATTTCATTTCCTACAGGTCTGAAACTTCCGACTAACCATCTACTATTCCAAAACCCCCTTTGTAACTTGAGCTAGACGAAATGAATTACAAATTTTCCACGCCTTCCTTTGATTCAAGTCTACTCTAATATTTTTTTAAACTTGTATAGGGATCAGTAAGGATTTCTAAGGCATCTTCAGTGTCGGCCTTTCAATGATAATTCTAAGAATTTTTTTATATTGTGAATATATGGAAAAGTAGAAGTTAATTTAAACGAAAATGCAAGATAACCGATTAGAAATGGCTGGGAGATAATCGATCTTGTAAGAAAGAATTTCTAAAAAAAAAAGGGAGCGAAGAATAAGTTGAAAAAGAAGAAGCTCCTTGTCCGTATCTCAGTTGTACGACAGTAATCTTTCTCTTATATCCGGTGGACGTATCTCGGCAGAGGGACCTACATCTTCGTACTATTTCATATTTTTCATTCACTTGAGAAATCAGACGTCCGGTTCTTTTTATCTCTCTACTTTTACAAACTTTTCAGAGATTTTAGTTTTTCAGATTCTTCGATTCTTATTGTTAGATTAAAACTTCCAGTTCTTTTAAAAATCAATAAACAGGAATTCAAACTTTTGAAAATAAAACAATATAGGAATTTACAACAGTAGTATAACAGTGACAATAACATTTCTAAATTACGATTGACTATACCAAGTCATGAATACTAAAATAGCATAAATTGCTAAAAACTTTCTTTCTGTATTATGCAAATTATGGTATGCTTTTTACAAACAAACAACATATAGATTCTGAAGAATTTCCAAAGCTCAATCACAACTTGGAGCGTTTCTATCTGAAAAGGAAAGACTTTGTGAGAAAGATTTCTCGATATTTCCAATCGAAATAAGACTATAGAAATCCATTACTTTGTCTCGACGCTGCACGCGTGCCTCCATTTCAGGTTTTATTGTTTGAGAATTCTTTTGAACAGTCAGTAAATGGAAACGAAAGAGGCAAATTTTTCCGCTTTGCGACTTCTGCGGAGCATTGACGAGAAAGTGAAGATGTAGGCTCAGAAAAAAAGCAGAAAATAAGGAATATACATAAGAAGAAATATGAGAGAGGAAGGAAACTTTCATCAACTGACTTCGTCAGTAACATAGTTAGATGTTTCGCGTTTCCTCAAATCCTCACATACATTTTCCTTCCTTTTTTACCAACTACAGAACGTCCGACGCGACGGAGCGCTTATGTTTACCCAACTCACACTTCTCATTTTTATATACACGAATTGAAAAATTCTCGCAAATACGGAGAAATAATGAACATTGACTTAGCTCGCAAAGGAAGATAGACACCTACAAATGTCTGCTCTACAGCAAATACATACATAATGGGTACAAATGGAATAGTCAAGTACAAACACAGGACTCACTCGATTATACAACATAAGTGAATTCGATGCACAACATGCGATGTGCACGAAATTATACTGTCATTTTTAATACGCCACAATATGATTACAATTTTTTTATCAGAAAGGCAGATTAAGATTAATGAATGGTAGTAAACTACTCGATATTTCATATTTTTCTTTCACACTTCTTTCCTGTAAAAATTATAAAATTATTTATCATATGGTGGTACAAAAATGAGCTAAAAAATCCTATGAAAAGAATATTCAAATTGAGAAGTTCCTCTCCAATGATCTCAGCGAACATTTTTAATAACCTACCCTCGAGTAAAATATTAAACTGAATTTATTCAGCGTAAAATTTAGAAGAATTTTGATCTTGTTTGGGTAAATAAATGCAGTCAGAGAATGTGGAAAAAGCTACTCTAAAAGCAGTCACATGGTAATTGCCTCAATAATAGAATTTTTTTCGGATAAAGTAAAGGTATTAGCATTTGAAATCTCATTTGTTTAAAAAAGATCGCACAATCTAAATAGTTTTACACTACACTGAGAAAACTGTTTGGTTCGGACAACAAAACGTTTGGTTGCTATAGAAGCAACAAAAATTTTTTGTTGTGCCAACCAAATCTTGGTTCTTTCAACAAACCTGTTGTTGGCACAACCAAAAATTTTTGTTGCTTCTATTGCAACCAAACGTTTTGTTGTCTGAACCAAACAGTTTTTTCAGTGTATTATAACTGTAATATAACTGTTTGTCTATATGGGCATTTCTCTGTAAACTGGACAATTCATTGTCCCAGGCCAATATTGTGTAAAAAAGTTCAAATTATAAATGTTTCGTAAATAAATTTAAAAGATAATAACCTAATCTAGCTGTACTTGGTATACAATATTTTTTAAAATGAAGTTTATTGTATCAAAAACTTCTTCATAGACCGCAAAAAACAGTCCCCTGGCGTGTCACCGAAGCAGCACAGTCACTTCAGATTAATTTAATTATGATAACAACTATTGGAATCAATCAAATTGTTTGATTATTCAAACAATATTATTTCATTGTTAATGGGACATGTTTATTTTTTATAAATATTATTTTATCATACTAAAAGAGTAAATTAAAGTTTGTCTTCGCATTTTGTGAACAGTCCCCTGGCTTTATTTAAAATTGCGAAACAAGTAGTCTAAAGATTAAAGAAGGGCGGAGCTGCACGGAAAAAATTTGTCGCTTAAACTTTAAGAGACTATTCGAAGATTCGTGGACAGAAAATAAAATCGGAGAAAGTCTTGAAAAGTTTCAATGACTTTTAGGAAATAGTATAAAAAAGTCGAATAACTTTTAAGAAACAGAGTCGAAGAAAATAAGTCGCGTATTTATTATAACAAAGTATTTAAAACACTGAGCGATCTTTTCTAAGAATTAATAATCCTGTCTTCTAAAATTTTCTCGACAGTCGCAGAAAATGATGCGCAGAAACGTAATTCGTAGCATCGCGCAATGCGGTCTCGCTCGGATTTCTGCTGTTGTGATAATTTTGGTTAGGTTTCGTGTTGTTTGTATTTATTTTATCTATTTTGTCTTGTATGTAACTAAATATTATAAAACTGAGGGTTTTTGAAAATTATATTGAAAACATAAAGAAACTTTTGACTCAGGGTGTCAGAATTAAAGAATAAAATCAGTACTGCTTCCAAATGCAGAATGTGAACCAAATATTTCACAAAAGTCTCCACGAGGTATGTTGGGTATGCGGGTTAAGGCGTGCGATTAGAATTAGGTTTAGGATGGCGAGCGTTCGATTCTCGGTGCTGCGAAGTGTTTATAAAAATTGCGTATCTGTAGTGTACAGTGTTAAATGTAATAGTAAGTTCATGTTAGGTTATATAAGTAATGTAAAAGTGAAAAATAATTAACTATAAGTGCAGGATCATATTGCAGATAATAATATTTTCCTTTTTACACTATTCAACATTTTCTTCGACTGTCGCTTAAAATTTCGACAACTGGCTTAGAGAATATAAAATTTATTTGATAAAACCCACAGTAGTGTTTTAAATTTTCTGCGACTGTCACTTAAACTTTCGAATTTACGTTTTAAATTTTTCTCAACTTTTGTATATATTTTAGACGATTATCTATTATGTTCTTGAATAATGAGTTTCATAAAATTTAATCGACTTTCTGACATATCCACGAGTATTACACAAAGTCGATGACTTTTTAAGCGACAAATTTTTTCCGTGTGCGTGCAACAGGAAGCATACGGTCTGAAGTTTTCTCAGGTGCAGTCATTACCGTCAGGTCGCCATTTTTTTTAGTGCTGCTCGAGTTTCCCTTGGTGGAAGTCATGTCGTAACCTGTCAGCTAACAGTCCCCTGGTAAGGAAAATTTTGATTTCTTTTTAATATACTATATTACACCTTAGATACTTCTTATCGTTATAAATAGATAAATATTTTTTATATACAATAAAATAACATGACTTAATTACATTTCGTGTTATCTTTCAATGAAATCAAATAATACAGTCCCCTGGCAACAGTCCCCTGCCCTTCAATAGGACAGGGGACTGTCTTTATATTACGTTTTTCATTGTTTTAGGTACACGTGTGTTTCAAGTGAGACTGATTCTACAGAGTAGGATTCAAAGCATGTGATTCTTCCAATGAATGTGATTTTAATTGATAGTAATTACATATTAAGATTTCACAGTTAAAATTTAAGTTTAAGTAAAATATTATTAAAAAAGTGTTGACTTTTTGTTTCTTTATTGTTCAATTATTTAATTCCTAAGCTATAAAGTTTTTAAAAATAAAAAAGATTTAATTTTGGTACTGAAAATGGTATTATTCATTAAAATAAACAGTCCCCTGTATCGATTTTTCAGAAAGTACTCAATATTTTCTAAAATAATGAAAATATTTTTGGTTCATCTGCCGTTTATTAATAAATAGGCGGATATATATCCTCTGAATAAGGTTTACTAAATATATTCGTAAAAAGTTGCCGGGCCATTTTTCCTAGAAAAGTCGCCCAGTTTACAGAGAAATGCCCATATATATATTCTTTCAATTGTTTCTCAGTGAAATGGAAGTGAAGATGAATTAAGAAAGTTACGTAATCAACTCCAAGGATATGAAAAGACGTCAAACGTACATATGTACGTACAGCCTCTGTCGTCCCGAAGGACGGAGAGGGAGACATAGAACGATCAACACAGTCTCGTTCGACAAAGGGTTAATTAGAACCAGGTTCAACATAGTGACTGGGATTGCATATTGTTACTATATCTGCAGCTTATGTGCATGTGTAGAACAGTTTCGCGTCGAATGAAATCATCATTGCGAAATGCTATGTCCTTTGTGGAATAGAGTGATTGCCAATTGAATTTAGCAATTGGTATAAGGCTCTAAATAAAATGAAATCTATTGAAACAATCTATTGAAGCTAGTCCCGTACAGGAATTTTGATAGGGTTCTAGTGGGGTCCTGGTCAGTTCGTCCTAGTTCTAGAACGGTCCTACTCTGGAAAAGTGGCAAGGACCGAGGAAGTTGATAACACGACAGAAACTCCTTCGGATGGTTTGCTATATGATAGTTTGTGTTTGAGCTCTACTATGGTATCATGAAGACCGAAAGCTACCCAAATTATTGCAAACATAAACAATATTGGAGTAAATTAGAATCATTTCTAATGAAACACATTAAATATATTAGAACATTTAGAAGTGCACGAATATGAGGGAGAGGCAGAAACTGTCATAATATCGAATGAATAGCTCTGAAATAAACCACTATTTATTATAAAGTAACGAAGCATGAATGCATGTATACATCGGAATGGGAATTGCATTAAAGTACGTGGTTGCTTAACAACCCTGAAATGCGCTAGTAGGAGACTATATTCGTAACCACGGTGTTATTAAAGGCGTTATTGTCGTGAAATGTCTACGCGCGGATATTGTAGGGAACCTTGCCACCTAGTCCCCTATTCATTCCAAGTTTTAGACGCGTATATGATACGAATACTCTACAGTATGAGTGGAAATTTTCCGGAGCGGCGGCCGCATGGCCTTACAGCAATTTTGCGATGCGTGTTTTTCTCAAGATTTATGCATGAAACGTCGGCCTCTCGCCCCAACCGTTTAACGACAAGGTTCTTTTATGCCATCCTTACGGTTGCATTCTTACATATCCTTATTGTTAATGGGAAAGCTCCAAGGATAGCAGAATGTATCAATTGCAGGAAATAACGCGGTTTACTCATAAAAGTAGAAAAAACTCTTACAGAAACACGAGGAAAAAGTTTGAATAGATGCTAATTGTATTCATAGGGTGTCAATTTTTCTAGAAACATCGAGCTTTTTTCATTTACAAATGTAATTTTTATTAAATGTTTTCCAACTCGGCAACAAGGCCACAAGTGAAACTTTCCAAGCTTTCCCAAGCTTAGTTCATACTCATTGATTAATTGTTTCATTGTGACAACTTTTTAATGGGAAACCGATTCGGAACTCGAACTCTGAATTATTAAAATCCCATGGAAAACTACTTTTCAAGTTAATTTCTATCTAGATACGAATCGTTGAGCAACGCAAATTCAATACCTGCTTCACTTAATTAAATTCTGTATATATTTCTAGAATTGGAATCTTTAGTTGAAAGAATTTTTTTCAATAAGTGTATATTGAATGGAAACTAAAACTTAAATCTCTCACTGAGAGAAACGGGTTATGTGACTTGCGTTATGCCGTATTGCACTTTTGCGATAGGATAATGGTGCAGATTCGTCGAGGAAAATACGCGACGATGCTGGGGTGGCAGGTGGAAGTTGTGAAAGAGGAGAGAGTACGACAATGTGGTTTACACAGCCGACGAGTACGGAAAAGGCTGCCAGAGGAAAGAAGATTGGGAATCGGATTCTATAGGTTTACGACGTTTAAGGGTGATTTCAGCGTCTTCACCTACGAAGACTTGCGCGACTTGAATCACTTTAAACGGATTTGGATCTCAGAAGCTTTCACCGTTGAATCTCTGTCCTATAGTCGTCGAATTCGCGCGACGTTTGGATTGCTTCTGAGCACGTCTTGGAATCGAAGATTGGTATCCGTCAGACTTTATGGCTACGTCGATATTCCGAACACCGCAGCTTCAAAATCAATGTTATCGAGTAATTGCCAAATCGTGCCTTTACATCTCTTCACATCCGCCATTGCTCTTAATATTAAGAAGATTACGTTACATATGCGATTATTTGCAATATTTGATTGATAAAATCCTATTATAGTATATAAAAGATAGTGATTATCATCATCAGAACCCCATTTTAAACATGGCTTTAAAGTTTTTCATTTGGAAAATTCTTAGATGTTTCTAAGACTCGAAGGATTCAGCTTTGCTTCAGTGCTTTAACTTCATCAAATCTTATTTCCCGATCAAAACCAGTCTCTCGAATTATTTTGACATTCAAGCTGTCACATACTCTAGACGTGAATCTTCTTGAGAGCACTCTGCAATTTTTGTACCACAGACCTGCTTCGTAGTGCCAACTTCTCTCGCATCATCGCCGATCCAGAAGTTCCAATCATATTTTCCGCCCGACTCTTTCGACCTCTTCTGACTCGACTTTTCTTCCTTTTTCTCTGACACCTTCCACCCCTTTTCCAAACCCCTCTCAACCCTCAGCTTCTTGTACATCATCTCTATTTCTCTCACTAGACTCTACTGTCTACTGGGACGTGCTCCCTCCCTCCCTGAAGCGCGACGCACGAAGAACAGCACACAACGCGGGCATCACACGGATACAGATGTACTGCAATGCAGTGTCCGCCACCCAGCCTGCCGGGCATTCAAGCCTTCAGGCATTCAGGCAGTCAGGGAATAAGGCAGCGAAATAGCAGGGTGCGTTCGATTCGTATTGGACGCTCGCTGCATGTTTTTAAAGCGCAGAACAAAGTCTTGTCGGTTTTGGGCCGAGCTTTCCCGAGCTTGGACGAGACTCTGTGTAAAGCTCACTTGCCTCCCGGCTACAACTCCCTCGCGATAAGACACGGTTTAAATCTACGATTCCGAGCCCTCTCACTTCACCCCAAAACCCACCCCCTCTGCGTCTGTGAAGATTGGCACACACATCGTCCAAGCCAAGAGATACCCCAGATTTTCTACTCGGTATATGCGCCAACACACGAACCCCTCTTCTCTTGGACAATCTCGTGCTGTGCCGACACTCCAGACTTGGTCGAGACTCCGCAGTTCCTTGCGAACCCTCGCAAGAAGTTTCAACTCAGATTTACAGGGGATGAGATTATCTGTGTCCATTATAGTTGGAGTCGGTGGATCCTTTTGTTATCGGAACATGGTATCGCTCTTATTCAGCTGATTTCTGTGATGAAACAGGAAAGCTAGAGGATATGTTATTAGGCGGTTGAGGTTTGAGGGGATATATTTATTCGAATGGAAGATGATTTTTTTAGATAGGAAAAATAAAAGAATAAAAGTTTAGTCTAATCGGGGGAAAAGTAGGGCATTTAGAGAAATGGAAAATATCGATTTTAGAGTGGTAATCAAGATTTTATTATTTAAATAGGTTATCTCCTCTCGAATTATTTTCGTAATGGTGGTTTCACGTACTTAGAACTGTATATGGAGCGAATCAAATTTTCTATTGTGTGGCATATCAATTATTCCTATACAGGTTTCTTTTGCTGGAAATTACTACATTTTGATTGTTAGTCGTACGCTGAACAGCTAATTAAATGTTAATTAAATTATCGAATAATTTCTCATTACTTTGCTAAACAATACATATAATGTGGTTTCATAAAATTTGATTCACTCTTGTCAGCAGCATTAATCTGACATTAAATTAAATTGTGATTGATATATATAATATGTCACTTAATATCTTTTTCATCATCCAAATGATAATATGCAAATTAAAAGTCAATTATGCAAAAGAAAAATTTTACTGCATTAGTTTTGATAAAAGGAGTCTCTTCCACTTTAAATTTCAGTTTTATGTTTATTGCGAAACTGAAATCAAGCTTGCGGATCCCTTGTCATTATTATCTACTTTCTCCAGTGTTTGAATTTGATTCAAGTTTATCAAATCGACAAACAAATAGTTAACCAATTGTGGAGTAGGTTCGCTATGATAATTCGAATTCTGGAAGTGATATTCGAGCGAAAGATAATGCGCAGAGATCCGAAACGATTGGAAACATAATATGGAAACCGAATGGTGCAGAGCAAAGAATTTACGAGAGACTAGCGTGGTTTTTGGCCCGCGACCACTATCGAACGTAGCGCGAGGGATTTGGATACGAGTACACACATTTCTATGAGCTATTGATCAGAATATCGATCTTCAAATGTCGAACGCACAGCTTTGTTCTTATTTGAGTGAGCGTAGTGTCCATTTATTGAAGGAATCGAACTAACACATCATAACATCACACGCTTAGGCTCTCATCTATTTACCTATCTTCCACACTTTATCTGTGTGTCGAAGAGAGCTTTTGGGGAAACAGATCTATCGGAGAATGGCCATTACGATATTAACTTTCAAAGCCTGATCAAACTTGAAAGCCTTTTAGATAAACTTCTGCATTGTTTCAATCTCATTTTAGTAAACATGCAATTTCTCAAAGAAATTACTTAGCATTCTGTTTCTGTTTAATTTCAGGACATTTTAATTTTTACGGGTACATGTAAATAAATATAATTATAAAATTGAAAAACTAAAAAATTATAATTTATGGAATTCTAAGTGGAATGAGTAAATATTCAGTCCGACAAGGATATTGTTTTAAGTGAAAGAGGTCATTTTGACACAGACATGTAGTAAGTAGTAGGAGCAGATTTAAAGACAAAGGTGAATATTGTGGTGAAGAACAGTAATTTATTAGTTAAAGAAATCTTATTTGAATAAGCTTCAAACGCAGATGTCTCAAAAAAAGGTTCTTTGTTTTCCACTCTCATAAAAACACAATTGAAGAAAAGGTCAATTTATCTATCGTAGGAGTTTCGATTGTCATTTGCACAGAAGTGTGCATGGAATTACCCCTTGATATTATCGACAAGTTAAGATATAAGTTTCGAGATTTAAATTTTTAATAAACGTAAAATGCATTTTGTAATTTTCATATTATTATTAAATAAATTCGAAAGTAAAAAAATATAAATAATTTCAGGTAAATATACCTACTCGCTCAAGAATCAGTAAACGCGCCAACTATAAGTAGTAGAGAACCGATGGTGTCCAGACAGTAGTTAAAGTTGAAATCGGTCAGACATGAACTAACTCTCAATTACCATTACAAATAGTTAATAAATATTTCAATAATTTCTCATTAATCTAATTGACTAAAAATTACATGTTTCCATATGAAATATTTGTTCCCTCACTTACGAAAAACCCGATTCCATATAATGATCTTCATCAATTACGCTCTCCACATTTCTTAATTCCGCGAAATTGAACTATTATACAGAGTTTTTTCCCTTGGGGGCTTGAAATCGATTTCTTATTGTAGACACTGCACGGAAAATTAACCTGGATTCGCCAACATCGAATAAATTTCCATTTCAATTCCCCATTTAAAAGTTTTGGAATTTGAGCTATGCAAAAAAAAAAGAATAAATTGGAAAAGGGGGCGATTCGGACGGATGATGCTTTCAGCCCAATTCGATTTGCATTATTTTATAATTTCAATCACCGAAAAACACGTGGCACCCTAATGGAGAAATTCACGGGGAGAAGTGTATAATTGTGTATGTATCAGTATTGAGAGGAATACATTCTAAAACATACGGTTCTGAATGTTAGGCTCGTCACTCAAAGTTTGTTTGAATGCGTGAAGAAGCTAAAATAAATATACTGAATCTGGCTTTCATTTAAAGCGACTGAAGTGCATTTTTACTCGGTATTAATGTAGTACGCGTGTTGCCTCTCCCTGTACATGTAGCTGTGTGAATGTGCAGTTGTGCACGCGTGAGAGAATTTCGCATGCCATGCGCGATAAGTTTTGTCACGCTTCACACCGGGCGCATTGAGCAGGAACGTTTCATCTAGTTTCTCGCTAGAATAATGCACGAACATCGAGGTATTGTTATAACAAAAATCCTATTATAAAAAAGAGGTAGTAATTATATCGAAAATAGATTCTCGCAATTTAGAAATGTGAAGCCATATTCAGAAAGAACTTCAGCTATATAAAGAACGTTAATTTGAGGAACAAAATAAAGTGAAATTTGTAAAAGCAGTTAAATCCAACATCATCACGCGAGGTACGAAATCAAAGGTCCGAAAATACCGGCCTTCGCAGTAACTAACTCGATTATAAAAGTCAAACGACTATTCCACTGTTCGTATGTTTCGCCGTTTCCTCGTCGACGCCGTGTAATTGCGTGTTTATCTGCCTAGCTTAATTACGTGTCCCCTTGTCCTGCCTTAGTTTAGGTGCTACACTTAATCCAGGATTCTGGCGTGTCCTCGCCTTGAAATTCGAGATTTGTTATTCAACGCACTATTTTTTCCACGAATCATTTGTCTTTTGACATTTATTTTCTACTATATATATTGAATGATCTATTTCAATTATAGAAATTCAGTTCGTGCAATTTTAAGATATATTTAATATTTTAAGGTATTTCTAAGAGATAACTTGAATTTAATAAAATTTGCATAGGTATAAAAGGAAGATATAAAATGCGAGATCATACTTACATTTTTAAACTCATAAAATACTGATAAAATCATGATTCTTTCGAAGTGTAAAAATCTCCCACTAAATTATAAGAATTTTCTCTTGAAAATGATTATTTTGAAATTCATGAAATATTTAACTGACACATATAAGTAGCGTATCTTAATAGTAGAATCAGCTAAAAGTTAGATGGAAAACAGGTCAGTTTAATTATAATAGACTGAAATAGATACAGTACCGGAAATTGAAAATTACTTCGAACCAAGCAGGTAACGAGCGACAAATAATGCTGATCTTAAGAGAATTTGTTAGACTCGTTTGTACATAGAGACGAAGAATCGATGAAACCAGGAAAACTAGAGAAACTGGAGAGTAGAATATTTTTGAAATTTCCCGCTACGGTTTCAATGAAAGCGTTCGGCCCAATTTCAAGCTGAATGAAAAACCTCGAGAAAGCAACCGACCTGATTTTTTTCCCCAAGCTTCATTTTTTCCCTCGTGCTTCATTCTTTTCCTCGTGCTTCATTCTTTTTCTTCGTGCTTCATTCTTTTTCCGACCCCACGTGCATCTCGGAAAGAAAGAGAGAAGAAATGAGAAAGAAGAAATACTGCGAAAAGCTGACTCGCAGAGGCGTGCTACATTCCAAAGAAGCCAAAAAAAAAGAAAAAATAATCATTTACACCGCTGTTTGGTACCCACATGCATTTTACTCTTACAATTGCTGTACTTTAGCAAAATCCTAAAAGCCTATTTTTATACGACCTAAATACCTAACTTTATTTTATTCTTAATCTTAGCCAATTTAAAAAAGTGATGTCATATCTCGAAAATATCCAATCCCTTTAGCAGAATAAGTGCAAAAACTAGTAAGAAAGAAGAAATCAGAAATTATTTCGAAGGTTTTTAGATTTGGATTTAGATTTGCTTATCTCAAAAATGTAAGCGTGCCACATCTTAAGGAAATCGAATCTTGTCTTGGTTTAAGGCATATTTGCATAATCATGTATATATATTCATAAATAATCTTCTAATAGTGCGCTACGATCAGAACTGGAGAATGTAAATCAAGACGGAGACTAGTCGGATTGTAATAAGGATTATCGGATAACCAGTATAGCTATCGAGGGAAATCATCAAACGAGAAAGCATAATATACCTATTATTACGTACACGTAGATAGAGAGAGAGCATAATCTGTCTTAGATTCGATTATGTAATACGAAACTATCTACAGAAATTTAATCCGATTTCAAGCTTGAAGAAAGAAACGTTCAACTCTTTGATTTTACACTATATAAAAAATATATAAAAAAAAGATATAAAAGAGCATAAACTAGAATTCCTCAACTATGCAATAGACAAATGACAAGAAATGCTCCAAATCTGATTTTAAGACTCAAAGTAAAGTTGATAATCAATTTTTAGTATCAATATTATTTAAACCAACATTATGAATTAGTTAACATCTATTATGCTTATATATTTCTAGCAGTTCAATACATAATTCATAGAATGATTAATGATGCGATTAATTGTATTGCTACAGAACTGATTGTTATTCTGAAATAATATAATACATTATTTGATGGGGCTAATTATGCATTTAGGATTCTTCATCAAATGTAAATTCTGTTTCTGATCTGCTTTTATATAACATAGAGGTTTTATCAAACCGAGTTAGTAAATAATTTAATATTAAGGCAACACTACCCCAATTCTGTGAATTCACATTTAAAGCACTTAGTCACTATTTACTGCAAAGTAGCTCCGACCGAGATCCCCTCTATAAAGAGGATTTACATATGTTAAAATATATTATGTAGTCTCTTCTTTCTCACGCTAAACCGCCATTAGCTATAAACTCTAAATTTTCTCTCAACAAAACATAGCGTTACTTTCTGTTTAAGGCAGGCAATTTCACAAATACAGATTTTGTAAAACAAAATCTGTCAGGAGTAACGAAACGTTTTTCTAATAATAACAATTCTTTCAAGTTTTCGAATGATGCAGACAATCGAATTTTCTAGGGAATAGTGGGAGAGTTCCAGTAGAAGGTTTGCGAGTCCACTGGGTTGGTGTGAGAATTGTTTCCGGTTACAAAGAACCGCCCCGGTCCTCGCTAACCCTCTCTACTTTGGTACCCAAACAAAAGTGTTGTCGACATTGCTTCGACATTGCTTCAAATCAGCATTTCCTGATTCACGTCAACGATTTACTATTCACTGCTCCACCTTCCCCACACCCAAATCCACTTATACCCTTTTCCGCAGGAATTGCATCAGTCTCACTAGTCTCGAATAATCCCCAGAAGAAATACCTTGTGAAAGCAAAAATAATTAAATTTTCTTTAAACTGATTTCCATCCTCTTGGCATTACATACATTTTCTCTTTGAATAAATTCTTCGACTTTTAGAGATTCCCTAAGTGTGAAATTTAAGTTTAATTATTAATATAGTAAATAAAAATGGTCGATGTTATTTTTTCGAGATATAAAAATGTTCACCATTCGTCATAAATATTTCAATGCTTTTTGTAAGTAGAAATCAATATTTCTCGTTATTGAAAAATATGAATACACATAGGTATACAGGATTATAATTAAAATATAAAAGTTGCCAGATTGTAAACTACATGTACTTCCAACTTTATTTAATCACTTGATATTTAAAGTTAAAAATAAAAATTAAATTCCTCTCTCTAAAAAGAATAAAAAATCATTGCACCAGATTAGTTATTCTTAGTTTTTCAATGAGTTTTTTTTTTTTTTTTGCAGTGGGAGTGAGTTCATGCTTCTGGGCTTTAAATAAACCATCAGTACGAAATTCGTGAAATAACGTCGCTCGAGTGAGCTAATCACGTTTCACCGTCGACAAACTGGAATTTCCTTCATTAATTCGACGAAGCTATCTTGGTCGACGATCGATGGTCGAACTCGTAACCGACAACCAAAGTCGTAGGAAGTCGATAAAACCAGTTCAAGGTACTCAAAGTAGCTCCAGGAAATCCCTTCCGCTTTCCACATTCGATACTATAAGAGTCATAGTTTCCATACAACTCATTTAATGCTTCTTCTCATCTCGACTAAACATAGCAATAGTTACAATGCCTAACTCTTGATACTAAGAATCTAGAAACTGTTCCAAAATTTCGATATTTTTGGAGAGTTATTACATTATTAGCGGAGGAAACTTTATTTAAATTGGTCACGTAATTTTAATTGCAGTTTAAAATTGTAGGAAAGAAATTCAGATGAATAAAATCTAATCTATAGTGTATTTACACTGAACAATGTTATTCAAGGGATTAAAAGTTTGCGTGGCATTAGAGAAGAAGAAAGGGGGCAATAGAAAGAGAAAAGGAGGGAAGTGAGTCAATGAATTACCGTGCAATTTGTAAGTACAACATGCTGCAGATCGTACTTTCCCTACAAATTCTAAGGTTGAAAGTCAAGGTATCATTGAAATTCTACTGTTGACTGCAAACTTGAAAGTTCAAAGAAAATAAAGACCCTTCTATGAAGAAGTAAAGGTCAATTTTACTACTAAACTTAAATTATTATATTTATCCAATCATCTGGAGATATATGTATTTATTTGGACATATATGTAGTTTGTAATAATAAAACTAATCGATATGTGACGAGCCTTTAGGGAGATTTTCAATTTCCATAGTCTTAAATTTAATCAGCAAATGTAGTTAGATTCACTTGATTATAAATTCACTAAACCAATAAAGTAAACAGATCACAAGTGTATGTTCCATAATAATAACCAAATAATTGAGCAAATTCAGTAAATACGTAGAGTTTAACTTGCTCTTGTTAACTAGTGCAGTCATGCTCGAATTTCAAATTGCAAATGAACATTATAAGCACATGTAATCTTGCATTTTGAGATTATTAGTTGAAATGTAATGAGTTTTCTTTTAAACCAGATTTAAACTGTAAGGAAACGATTTTAAATCTATCCTTTAAACAGTGCTCTCAACAGAAGAAAATTTACGAATTGAACTGGAACTTGGTTTAAATAAAATTCAAATCCATGAATTCTAGATTCTATGTGCCATGTGTACACAGGACACGTACCGCTGAACAGCGATTTATTATTGACCCACTTACTCGGAGCGTATATTATAGTGTATTCGCCTCAGCGATATTTCAAATGATTAATCTGAACGCTTCAAACGATTTAGTTTGTCAACGCCAAAAATTTTCGATCATCATTTCAATTTCAATTTAAGCTTCAATCACTCAAAAACTTAATTTTCCAGATTCATTAAATTGCGCTGGATACATTTAAGAAATTAGTTTTGAGGAAACACATTAATTCAAAACTATTTCGACAAAGTTACAGCTACCTGAATCTTATGCTCGCGGGATCTAAAGTTAATGGCATCGTGTACATAAGTGGGTAGTTAAGCCTGGAAACTCATGTTAGTGATATGCTAACCATGACGCAGCTCATCGCGCCAATTAATATCAATTTCCTTAATCTTCAAAGAGAGCAGAGCGCCAACTCCCTTGATATAAGACGACTGGCCGTCTTTAAGTAGTCGAGATTGATTATCTGCCTCGAATGCTTAATCAAAGTTAGGTGTTGCTAGTCACTGTAAATTGCAGAAAATCACATCAAAGCTAAAGTTACACCAATTTTGTTTTTTAAACAAAAATTACATAATTACAATACTTTTCAAACTTTCGATCGTTTATCTCCGTTCTCCATCGTTAATAATAATAAATACTTAGAATTTCAACGAGTACTAGACTTTGCACATTTGCATATGTGTGCCACGAAGCAGTGTTAAGAAAATCGAATTTATCGAGTAACTGAAGATGGTATATACGTATTTCCTGGAAATGAATTTGCACTCTAAGACACTATCTTTTCACAGAAAATTTTGTATAGATCCTTGGCACGGTTGTTTGCTGTTAGAAATTGGTTACATTTCATTTGCAATGTAATGTCGGATTGCGGGAAGATAATAATGTACTAAAAGTCAAATTGCTACTCTACTTTTTTCACTCGAGACATACGTACTTATTACTTTACGTGTATATTACTGAGCTCTCATTACGATATTGACATATCTTTTTTCTTTCCTACAATCACTTATTTAAGTAGTTGCCATATTTCTATTAGATTCTTATAGATTTTTCCTTTCACTCAAAAGACTTGAGAGATTATTCATCAGATCCTGGACTATTAAGTCTATTTACTTAACAATTTTCACAAAATTGAAGCAATATCTTTCATGGAACAATTTCAAAATGCAAAAATGTTTGTAACACTTTAGTTAATGCATTGAAGACAGATTGAACTTTTCTTATGATATTAAAGTTTTCAGCATATTCTCTATTCTTTGAGATTTCCAGATTATAAGACTTGATATATAGCATTTATTAAAACTAAGAAAGGGTGGATTCTCTTTGTGGAGGAATTATGACTTGGAATTATCGTCATTTACTTCCTTTTATATGCATAATGCAGCATTTCTACCCCTTGAATTCTGCTTTCCGGTCAAAGACGGGCAGAGATTCTGCCATCCATGTACTACGCGACCCCACGCCCCCTCTTCAACCTATCGCGTCAATCCATCCCCAAACCCTCTTACCTAACTTCGTTAGCTTGAGTATAGGTATATACAATATTTTAACCTGCCTCTCATCTTTGTTCCTCTTGATCTATATTTGTGCAGGTAACCTCCACAACAATTTATGCATTCAGTCATATTCATTATTTGATTTGTCGCTCTCTCATTATCATCTGTTTTCCCTCAACTCAATCACAGATTGATATCTAGTGAATCTTTTGACTAAAATTTAGTTCATGCAATACTCTATCCTTGATTTTTTTTTGTAATTCTATGTGTCCATTCAATCAATCAAATTCTGCATTTTTAATTGATATTATGTCAACATTTAAGATTTCTCTTTTAATGAAAGAAACTACCCCTAAAAATCGTATTATTTTTTGCAAAATAAAGAATATTGTTACGCTCAAAGCGATTTTTTTTTCTGAAATTTAAAATCTAGATCATTTCTTTTCTACCGGGTATCAGACCAAGAGATTAAAAATCCTCAGAAATAATGTATCTCGCAATGATTTTTAAGTAAATTAGTTATTTTTTAAATCGAATTCTCTAACATTAACAATGCAAGCTTTTCAATTATTAATTTCTGGAATATTAATATTATTATGCGATTAATGTAATTCATTTCAAAATATTGATGGAAAGGATTTGAATTGAGTACCGCAGACGAGGCTTTTCGACTGATTGCTTTTTCAGTGGTTTTCCATAGCAAAATAGGGACCGTTAACCATCCTGATTTATGCTCGGGTTGTTTGCTGATCTGCGGTTACGTGGTAGTGGGCATTAGCATTCGGATTTGCAACCCGAACTCCAATCGTTTCAATGCCGAATTGATTGAAAGATTGCTCAGCAGCACATAATATTTTTTGGTAATATGTGCCATCTATACAAATCTACATTTTTCAAAAATGTCATCCTTTAATAAAGCTAAATAGGCCTTGGATTTGTAGCTGTATTCATATTTATTTATATTTATATTCATTTATTTGATTTTTTCTTCCATGGGCAAAAAGGGAAGTACTTTCTCAGACTTGATTTTCTCAGATTTGATGGTCTCATTATGTGATTTCTGATCTTCTGCTCTATTAGAAAGAAGGAACCGAAACGAACGATAAATTCTTCCATTTGGAAAGTGACCAATAAATCCATCTTATTTCAAAAATGGGGTGAACTCTTCCGTGTCAGTGAATTCGCGGAGTCGAAGAAAATGAGAAAAATGGAAAAAATGAGAAAAAAAAGAACCAGCCTTACCGACCACAGGAGTTAAAACAACGGAAGGATTGCGCAAATTGGAAGAGAATGCTCTCGCTGGTCGAGTAAAGTGGTAACGAGTTCGAAACTTACCGGAAATGACGAAGTACTTTCATTCGCGGCTTTGTAACCCTGCGTGCAGAAAACGTTGCGAAATTGCACTTGAATTTTCACCGATCTTAAGCAAGAGGTAAAATTCTTCAAACAAAAGAAGTCCTTGTCCCAGATCTCAGTAATTTCTCCGGAAACACATATTTCCGTATCAACAAAACAAAAGAGAAAATATATAAAGGTAAAGAAAAAAGTCGCATGATTTTTTTACCAATTAATCAAAGAAAGTTGTATATTATTTTAATTTATATTTACTTTGTTTTTTTTTTTATTTTTTCAGGCAGTAAAATTGATAATAGACGAGATAAGAGTAAAAGAAAAATGTGGCAACTCAAACGGATAATAATGTCTCCGTTTCTGCATCTTGCTGCGAGTAAATTCGTTTAAAGTAGGAATTTACCTTCAGATATGAGACTTTTACCTTATTTCTCTATCATATACTTATTTTTGACTGTACTCCTTGAAAACATGTGCATTCTTCAAAGCAATTTCTGTCAAGGATAATAATACTCTTTGAAATTGCTTTGCAATGGATTTGACAATCAAAATTCAAAGGATTTATCAAATTGGAAGATTATACATATATTATCCTTAACAAAAGAACTTTGAATTGCACAAGTTACAGTTTGTTATTTAAATGTAAGTATGTGGTTCAGAATGCTAACAATTTGAATTCCTCGAACACGAATTGTTATTAACGATAATTACTCCAGTGGAGGAATCTCAATGACTGCGTCAGACTGGTGACAGCGGTGGGATTTGTTTGCATTACTGCTTGTTCATGACGCTCAAAGCAATCATCACAAATTCATTACAATTATTAGAAACCTCATCAAATTCAAAAATCCTTTAAAAATAAGCCTTATCCAAAACTTTTCATCAATGAAAATTTAGTGGTTTTTTCCTGCAGGTCAGAAATCCAAAAAACTTTTTTCAGCGAAGTATAGGTAACATGTAACTTTGAGTTCAGCGGATTTCGAACATGGAGTTTCACTAATCACCCCCCTATTGTACGGGCGAGTTCGTCGAGCTAGAGGAAACAATTAGTGCAAAATCGTGCAGCGCTGATGCAGTTTTCGCGTTTGTCCGATTGTTTTAGCGCCACGCATTTCCTCGACATCGGGATGACAGTTAAGCTGAATTCACACCAGAAATTAGTACGCGGATGAAACATGAGTGCTTGACGACATCGAAACAGGTGGGAGGGGGGAGGGATATCAAAACGCTTTTGCGCTTTTCTATCCACATCGTTTCAAATAAAATTCAGAACAAGTTCAACGAGAGTTAGCTAGCAGAGAGTGGAGCGATATCCTGTTCTGGTTATATCCGCTTATTCATGCCATGTGAAACAAAAAAATGAAAAAAAAAAAACAAGTATAAAAACAAGAAGTCCTATGATAAAGCTATCGGAGTACCTCTAACTGAGTTTCATGAGCTGTAACGAGCTGTTTTCATTCTAAACACTTGAGTTTAAAAGATATTGTACTGAAAGGCTCAGTGAAATATACGACAGCATTCATTATCTCCAGTTTCCACTGTTTTAACAATTTTATGCATAAGCTGAGAGGGTAATTGTATTCATATCATTCTTTGAAAAGAGAACTTTAAGAATCGAGTTATACGAGTCACTTGACTGTACAGTTAAAGGATATAAACATTCTAAGAGAAAATAAATATCACTTCAAAAAACTTACCGATTTTCTATTCTACATTTCCCATCTCTGGCTTTGCAGTTGGTTTTGAAATCGTCAAACAATTTGGTGCAGGATTTTTCGCGTTGGCAGACTGTCAACGCGTGATTGCAGGTCGGTAAAGCCTCTATGGGGCTTGAATCCTTATCTGAAATGTGAAAAGAAAATTCTTTGAAAAATGAATTTTGAAAAGTTTTCACCATATTTTTGAAAGCCATGAATAAAATGTAATTATTATAATAGAGTTTATAAATATGTATTATTACAATTTCAGTAAATTCTGATCGTAGAATTATTTTTCTTTGTAAAGGATTCATATATTTTTGTCTGTAAACCGACTCATTACTTATAATCTGTAGGGAAAAAATGGATCCCTTATTTACTCCAAATGGATTGAATGCATAATGTTATTTCATCCATCTTGAGCAGCGATTTAAAAATCTGAGTGAACTGAGTAATTGTATCTTATTAACCTGATATTTATTATGAGTATTGAGAAAAAGAGGATTTACCATAATGATAATGATCAAAATCACAATATTTTTTAATTAAGAGACAAAATGTAATCCACCAGATTCTTAATTTATTCAAGACGATTGTCTATAGACAAGTTAGATAATTAAATAAAAAAACCCATAATGGCGTGCTGAGAAGAATAGAAAGTTTCCTTACTTAAAGGTGATGATCTAATGAAGATAGTGATTATTTCTAAACAATCTAGCATCTATTCGGAGAAAAATGAATTGTTGTTCAACAACAATTGTTGTCAAAGTTGTCAAGCTTACAACAATTATTGCATTCTTTACAACAATTTATTGTTAATGGGTGCATATCTGCAATCGTATTCGCTAAAAATTTGTTGTGGACGCAATACTTACACGAATATTCTTTCGGCTGACAACTCATTTTTCTCCGCGCACCTACCAAAATAGAAAAGGGATTATGTTAGGGTTTAAAATTAATATATGAGAACTGCGAGGCAAAAGTGGAGCAATATTTTTCAGGAATACTATTGGGAGAAGAAGATCCCAATTTTTCCCAAAAAATCAAAATCCCGAATGTAAAAAAATACCGAAAAAATAATTCCCGAAAATTTTTCCACAATTTTTGAATAAAATTTCTTTTCAAAACTTTTGTTCAGAGTATTTTTTTTAATTTCGAGAATTTAAAATTTTCGTGAATTATTTTGTCGGTATTTTTTCTCATCTGTAATTTTGGTTTTTCGGCAAAAAGATGTCCCAAAAATTGTATTTTTTAGCAATGAGTTCGAGCAAATACTATAAAATAAAAAAATATAGGCCTCTTTCAAAAATATATCGAAAAGAAACTTTATGGAAACTAACTTATCGGCTCCTCTGAAAAGATGATTCTTGCAAAGCGTAATTCTGTGGAAAGAGGGAAGAGGGACTGAAAAAGGTGAGAGCAAAGGAAGCCTTTGGTGGGGATAGGACTGAAGATTGAAGATGCAATAAAAAACCGACAGGAGGATGCAGTATTCTTTTGCATGGAGGAAAGAAACGAGGAAATGCCAGACGGGAGCCAACCTTGGGTGAAAAGAGCGCATCGGGAATTATCTGTGAATCGTTCAAGCGTTCAAAAGGCTCGACGGCCCGGACGAACGAGCCCTCAGGAAAATGAACAATGGAGGCCTTAAGAGAAGAGTACTGCCTGAGCAGTGGCGTAGTAACCGGGGGGGCAGGAGGGGCAGCTGCCCCCCCGTAAATTTGGACGGGGGGGCAATATAGTCATTTTGCCCCCCACTGAAAAACAAGTGATAGTTGTTAAAATAACTAAGATGTTTGTGATGCTTAAATAAAAATGCATTTATATATAATATATATTAGCAAACCAACACGCGCGCTACGCGCACGATTATTTATTTAATTTCTTACAACTTCAAGTTATTAAAAAATCAATGAAATTTTGCTGATTCAAATTTAGAGATTATGTTTGAAACAACAATGTCCGAATACAACAATGAATATCCGAAATTTTAGGGACACTTCGTTACCTCACTTTTTTTAGAGAAATATTTCAAGAAGTTTCTAGGAATTTTAATGGATTTTGACCATTTTCAAGTGATTTTTACGAGTTTCAAGGAATTTTAAGAGATTTCAAAAGGTTTCAGAGAATTTTAAGGGACTTTAAGGAATTTTAAATGTTATAAAAAAATTGCCAGGAATTTTACAAAAAGTCAAGAGATTTTAATAATTTTAACGGATTTTCTGATTTTTAAAATATTTTATAGAATTTTCAGGATTTCATGGAATGTAACGAGATTTCTAATAATTTTAATGGATTTTAAATGACGTAAAGAGACTTTAAATGTTATCGTAGAATTTTGAGCATTTTAAGAAGTTTCTGGGAATTTTAAGGTAATTTTATTGAGGGATTTCAAAAGAATTTCTATACATATATGATTTTTAAAAAAATGTGTAGAATTTAAAAGCATTTCGATGCTTGTTGTAAAATTCTAAGGGATTTTATGAGATTGTTCCAATTATTAAAGGATTTTGTACAATTTTTAAGGATTTCATGAAATTTGATAAGATTTATAAGGATTTTAAGAGATTCTAAATGTTAAGAATTTCCAAGAGTTTTTTTTATGAATTTGTAGAGATTTTTGCTAATTTTAACTTGGATTTCAAGAGATTTATAATTTTAATGGTTTTTGTGGATTTATAAGGGATTGCAATAGGAGTTTTAAGAAATCTTAACGAATTTTAAGCAATTTCGAAGGTTTTCATTAAATTTTAAGTGATTTGAAAAGGTTTCTGAGTGTTTTAAGAGAATTTAAGGGATTTTATGAAGTTTCGAGGAATTTTAAGAGGTTTCAAAGGGTTTCAGAGAATTGTAAGAGATTTTAAGGAATTTTAAACATTGTAATATAATTTTTAGGAATCTTAGAGGAAGTCAAGAGATTTTAATAATTTTAAAAATATTTTAATGGAATTTTAAATAATTCTGTGAAATTTTATAAGATTTCTAATAATTTTAATAGATATTAAAGGACGTCAAGGGACTTTAAATGTTATGGTATAATTTAAAGAACTTCAAGCAGTTTCTGGGAATTTTAAGAAGTTTTCACGAATTTTAAAAGATTTCAAGAGAGTTTTATGAGTTTTAGAATATTTTATAGGTTTAAAGGATTTTAAAGTTTGTCAGGTCATTTTATTGATTTCTCTAATTTTTAAAAGATTTTGTAGAATTTTTAAGGATTTCATGGAATTTGATAAGATTTCTAACGATTTTAAGAAATTATAAATGTTGAGAAATTCCAAGAGGTTTTTAGGAATTTGTAGAGCTTTTTGCGAGTTTTAACTTGGATCTCAAGAGATTTATGATTTTAATCGTTTTTGTATATTTTTAAGGGATTACAAGAGGTTTTTGGGAGTTTTAAGAAATCTTAACGAATTTTAAGGTATTTCGAAGGTTTTCCTGAAATTTTTTTGCGCCATTAGTTTGTTTTTCTTCTTTCATCTTCAAGTAATTCAAAAGCTAATCAGGTTTGCAACAACAATGTCTGCGAGATTTTCGAGACATTTCGTGACACCACTTTTTTAAGATAGGATATGTATATGATGACTTTTTGTCATTCGAGTTTGCCCCCCCACGAAAAATTCCGTTGCTACGCCCCTGTGCCTGAGGGGTATATAAGGGTGCAGTCAAAGATATCGTAGGCCTTTTGTTTTCCCTCTCCAGGTAGCTACCTAGTCCTATCCGTCCTGAGGCCATCGACGTTGACTTTAAATAATAAGGTAGAAAGGAAACTATTTTATACGCTCTGTTAGCCCTCGATTTATCCTTAGTCATCCTTTATTCTTAGAGATAATGCAATGGTAACTTGTTTTTTCTTTTTATAGGATGGGCGCCAATTTAGAAGATCCTTACCATTTATTTCAAACAGAATTAACGAAATTTTAAGGGCCCTTTTTAATTACTCTTCACCTTTTCACTAGAATGATTTATAAATGCAAATTCAATTTCCAGAATTTCGATATGAATTTTCTGACTTTTAAAAGATTTTGTAAAATTTTTAAGGAATTCGTGGAATTTGATGTGATAAAAATTCTACACCGTTATTTTCGACGAGAAGAGAGGCTGAATTTACTTTGGCCGGAACTCATCAATGTTACAGGACACGAAGACATGATAGACGTTATTTTACTTCTCCCTTTCCTCTACTTTGGAACGGATGAAATTCTCGAGGCAAGATGAAGTTCACCATGAAGGGCTTTGGAGTTCAAGGAGGCGTAAGAGTGCGCGATGGACATAACGAGTATGACATTGTAGTAAAGAACTCCCACTTCTTTCCGATATCGAAAAGAAGAAAACTTATAACGAGTTACAGACATATATGTGTATTTTGTGACGTTTCCAATAACCGTTCGATTAAGGTTCAATCATTGACAATGTGAGGTACCTGAGGACTGCTTTATTCTGTAAAGATGACTCTATCACTGTATCAGAAATAACAAATCGATTATAAAACATCACTTTTACTTATTTAATATATAATTAAAACGTTATTATTGAATTAATTGACAAATTCTACTTTTACGTCAAACACAGATATTAGACTCTTTTTCGACATAAGATCTTTAAATTATATTATACAAGAATTTCATGAAAGAAATTTTATTTTAAGATATTGCACAAGAATTTTTCATCTTCTCAGTCTAATAAATTCCTCTTTTATGCATATATATTTAAACTCGTTGCATAGTAAAAATTTGCAAATTAAGTTTCAAGATTAGAAAAATTTTCTTCTTACAAAGAATTTTTATTTATTACTTGTAATCGCTTAATGCCTAATTGATCATACGATACTCTAAATTAATCATGCACACTCCGTATTCATCGCATTCTATTTTAACGATTGAAACTACAAAGCATTTAATCTGTTTTTCAATACAGATTACCGATACGTCATTAAGGGGTTAGTCAAGTTTGAAAATTTCAAAAAATCGATTTTGTTTTTTATTGCATTTTCTGGAAGTACGATATTTACCAGTTATTCTCAACATAAATACCTTATGTTTAGACCGTTTATATTTTGATTTAGTCCATTATATTTTTTGCGCATAATAATTGAAAACTTTAAACGCGTTTTTCTCAAAACAATGTTTTTCGTGCGGTGATCAAGATATCTAAAGAACGGCTTATCCGATCGCTACCAAATTTTAACCAGTTATTTATAGCACTGAATTGTTGTCCTTGATCGAAGGATTTTTGATTTTGTCAATTATTTTGTTTTTTTTTATAGCGAAAAAAAACGTTTTTTTTAGGCAAAAAACAAAATCGTGTTTAAACGTGCGCCATTTTGTCGAAAATCAAAATATCGCTGAATGCTTCGATTAAAGACAAGAGTAAGTGTTCCTTTAGCTATTGACACTCGAATTTTTTGATTCAGATGATCCTGTCATGAGGAGTATTGATCACCGCGCAACGCCTTTTTTTTTTTAGACTTCTGGGAGATGTACTATAACTCGCTTATTTAAAGATATTTTATGAAAAAAAAATTACTGTGACTTCACTAAATATATAGTATTCGAATGCCACAACATTTGTTTCAATGTAAATAAACCTGTCCTTGAAAAAAAATAGTAAAAATTGCCATTTTTTGGTTGCCAGAAACTTGACTAACCCCTTAAGAGTTCGAAACTGTATCAAAATCGCAAAATCCATCACATTTGATTTCAAAAGATCGTATTAAGGAAAATCTATTTTAATAATCTGAAATTACAATTATTAAAATTCAAACTCAACTTTTATATGGAATTTTCTCATCTGCAGTATCATTAGCTTAATTAAGATAGGATTAAACTCGCTTTAATTGTGCAAGTGTTGACTCTTAGCCCGCCTACCTTCTTTTAACTTCCTTAACTGTTTTTATTCTCCCTCTCATTAGACTCGCAGTCGATGAAAATCGCTATTCACACGGTTCTTGAAGAAAGAAATTATGAAAGGTTTCTACGAAAATTTTAAACTTTCGTTAGGTAGTGAATAATGAATAATTTCATTGAAATTAGTTCACACCAGCGCGCTCAGAAATCCTATGGGAAAATAAAAGATCGTGAATCATGGAGAAAGCAGCTTTCAAAACTTTCGCATTTTTGAAAAACTCATCAGAATATGAATTATCGAGAATTGTTAAAATCAATTGAAAATTATAATAATGAAATAATAATTTTTTTAATAAAGCTGTGAGAGAATTGGGAAAAGTTTCCTTTGTCTGACTAAAATCTGATTTTTCCACTGGAACGTAATTTTTTCTTGTGAATCAGAATCCTGAGTACCTGGAAAGAAATATATTCTACCTGGAGTGTAAGTATTCTATCTTCTAGCTTACCTTTCTTTAAAACGTAGATACATGGATGATCAAAGAGGAAGTCACGAAAATTGTTGCATTCTGGGTCGACATGAGGTTCCCTGCAAAGGCACGTGGGCCGGAAGAACGAAAAAGCTTGCAGTGTTTTTAGAGCTGCTTGACATTTTGTTACTGTCACTGTCGAACAGGCCACTGAAAACATAAAGATATTTACATTTAAAATTTATTTAGTATTCATTAAATAAGAAGTAGCTAGGTCTTAAATGAAGTTATACTTGAATAAATGAGCAAGGGATATTACTGCTTACATTAAGTATACCAATGCATGCAATAAATATTAAACGTATTTAAAGCTGAATTATTTAAAACCCTCTGGTTCTCTTCAAACCCTTTTTCAATAAAACAAGAGTTGCACAAAGCTATGTTACTATATAAAATACTTAACCCATAACCTTTTAATAGGTTTTATTGTTCAGTGTTTAAGCTCTTTTTTACATATGTAATATATAATCCTGTGAAATCCCTCTAAAAAGTGGAGTTTACCATGAATGCAGTATTATTTATTTTGTGGAGTTTTTGAGCTATATTCTTTACTTCCAATTAAGTATTCTGTTGGATGGAAATCGGAATTCAGTAGAATTCAATCTCGTTGTAAAATCGTAATTAAAAAACACATATTGGAGATTTTATTACAGAGGGTAAGAAAAACTATGTATTCAGCTAAATGATTTTTCCAATATTTTTTCGATGAATTATCACATTATTTTTGGAAATTTTATACTCTCGACAAATAATATCGAAAGGTCGACTACTCCGATTCCTGGTACGTTCACTAAATAATTTAAAAAAAATAAAAATAAAATATAGCTTAGTACTGATTCCATGTATTTGAAAAATAAACTTTAAAACATCCTATTGCTTCTATATATGTACATAGAACTTGACGCCCCGGAAAAATCTGATGATTACTTAAGATCGTGAGATAATAACTGATTATCTTAAGACTCTCAAATCGATTTTCGCAGACCCGGAAGTTAAGGTGTGGTATAACTTTGAGTAGGAAGCAAAAGGGATTTTTCATGGCACTTTGGCGAACAGTCTGTGCTCGTTACTCTACACTGATGTTGGAAACTAGCCTCCCTCTTCCCCACCGGATATAACTTTCCACTGTGGAGGGAACCGCTGCTCTATCTTAAATTAAACATTAACTTCTCCCTGCTGGGAGAATTTTACTTTTCACTTTGTGCTTCGAAGACGATTTTCTCTCTTCTGACTGCTTCCTCATTCCTCTTAACTTTTATTTTTACATTTGAACGACTTTGCATCAAAATTAGGTCTGACCGTCATTTCAATTGCTGTGGAATAAAAATGAAGGCAAACTTTCCAATAGAGATTCGCACAATGCATGCAGCAATAAAAAAGTTTCGGTTCAATAATCTCCTCATAAGTTTTTCCCCTTTTTAAATATAAATGAAACTTCCACTTACAGAACTCAAAAGGCTAGTTGAGTGTCAAATGAAAAATGATTAATAGTTTAAAAATAACTAAAATATATGTAATCAGAAGGACCTATTAAGATTCAGATTAGATCATGTTATGTTTGGCTACATCAGGTTTTCACTCTGCCGAATGATTAGAAAATTAACATTTCTCACCACGCAAAAAAATTAAGTTTCGTGTTCTTCGTGTTCTGCACTCTGACCTCCTTTTTTCTGTAATTTTATATCAGCACGCAAGTCGGGAAATTATATAGTTAGAAACTTAGAAGTAACATCGTTTTCCGCCAGACAAGAAAACAATTACCAAGAGCGAACGAGCCATTTTATTCTAAGGGAAGGGAATGATTCGAATCCGTTCATACTTTACCATTTGCCTAGCTAACATTCCACCCCGGGACACGGATGTACGCGCGGATGTAAGATAAGAATTACAAGACGTTGCTACTGATAAGCCAACGCGATTCCTAGAAGTGCCATTTACTTAGTTGCTGCAATTTCCTTATTTTGTTTCTTACCTTTTCATTTTACAGCCAAGTTTCTTACGACTGAAGTAGTCATGCGAGAAGAATTGACAGGATTATTTTACAATTTTAGAAGAAGCAAATTTAGAAATCTAAATAGGATAAAGAGTAGAACTTAACGTAAGAGTATGATTAAGATAATGGGAACAGTTATTTTTTTCTTTCTTTACACTGAAGAAAAAATCATTTTAGATCAAGACAACATTTTTGCAGAAGAGAAATTGTCTCTGATGAGGGTTGTAAAGTTATATACTTAATGAATAAACAATGCACAAAATCCGATACACCACGTTCAGATTTACTCTGGGGAATATCCGCAGGTTGTATAGGAGAGTATAAACTTGTTGAGTAATGGTCTTGAACTTATGCCACAACACTTTCAGGAGGGTAGTTTAAACTAAAGCCACTCTCCTTTACTGGAGGTTAAGCTTTGATCCTTAATTGATAACAAAACATGCGCAAATCCCAGTGAGAGCTTCTCAAGAGAAATATTTGACTTCTGCGTAAGAAAACGGTTTAAGCCCCAAGGGGATCGTAAATGCGGAAAGATCATTAGCTTTCTCGCGCAGTTAGACGTTCCAGCACTGGGGAGGCTTTTTGAGCTCGATAGGTGAGTGCGCTTCACGGCAGGAGGAACGAGATGTGGGAGAGAGTGCAGAATGTTCCGACCCTCGCAAATTAATACGAAAACTTTGCTTCCGATCTCCTCTGGTGGAAACCGACGTTACCTGCCTCAATCCCTGCAGGCTTCTCGACCCTCGTCCTATACGTGCGGGAATTTATCGGACTGAGAAATTCCCCGCATTTAAATCGTTACGCGTTTCAGCCAACATGCCGTTTCCTCGACCCGGACGAATAATGCCCATCTAACTAAAGCTGAAAAACCACTTTTAATTTGGAGAAGGGTGCTCGATTGCTCGCTCATGACAAACCTTCTGATTTCTCAAAGAGAGGAGATACCATTCAAAAACGTGAATACTTTCCAATCTAAAATACATATATCCTCATTTCAAATTTGGCATTTTATTTTCAAATATGTATAAATTATTTCAAGCTTAAAAAGAGAAATATCTGCTAAAAATATCAAATATTAATATTTTTGAAGTGGAGATTTAAATATGTATGTACGAAACGAAATATTCTTCTGTAGGTAATTTTTTTACTGGGATTTGAATACGTGAATGTAAAAGAACAGCGAGCCATCAATTAAAAAAATTCATTTTAAAATACTACGTATGTACATACAAATTATAAGAGATTTTTACTTGAATATGCACCGAGAAAAAAAGTTTCTTCGTTTAAGAGGATTCCTCTTATTCTGATGCAATTTTCCCTCTACAATATGGTATATGGGCATATCTCTACAATTTTTCATTTTCAGCATTTTCAAAAAAAGAAAAATAATTTAGTGGCACAGTCCTCCAATCGATCTTATCTTCTTTTTTAGGCCTTAAAATGAGAGGAAAAATTTTGGAAACTCAGTTTCCGAGCTCGGTACGTAAGTGAAAGCGAAAAAAAAAATAAATTAAAAAGGTTATGAAACTATCAAAAATAATGTAGTAATTTTAAATCAATAATTATTTGTATTCTTACACATATACTTACACATTCACACATCCACAGGAATACACTATATGCTAGGATTACTAAATTACTAAATGTTCATAGTTTGCTAGGATGTCATAAATAATAAAAATCCATCATTCGTTGTATAGAAGGTGAAATACTTTAGAATGTTTTGGCACGAAACGAAAACAAGTTTCAAAGAAGCAAAGATATTTTTGGGGTTATCAAAGAGACTTTACGGATAACTTCATGTCATCAAAGGAACTGTTTAAATTGTATTTTTTTGTTCAAATTTTGACTTCTCAGAATTATTGCCTTGAAAACTCATTCGGACTTCGTTTACGCAGTAACCGATTTACCAACACATTATACAAGTGTGGAAGTACAGTTTTCCAACATAAAATTCTACCCAGCTATTGATAAACAAGTGTGCCAGCCGAAAAAATGATTTTTTCCCTTGAGTTTCCTTTCCGATACTATTTTTCTAAAAGCCCATACTCTGGATCTATTATAGGCACATGTTTCATTTTGGTGTCATTTTATAGAGTAGGGCATGTAGAATACGGTGTTTTTTTAATTTATTTCAAAAACCAAACGGTAAAAAAGTTACGGGGAAAAAAGCAAATTTGAGATAAATTTCAATAATTTATCATCACAACTTTGGGAATTTTTTAAAATTTACACATGGCAGGCACACCTATCTAAAATATATTTTTCGTATATTAATATACGTAAGAACACCGCAAAAAATGTTCAGCCCCCAAAAAATTTCGGTAAGAAAAATACAGCGCGTGAAAAATTGTAAAGTCATAAATCACCACATTGACTTATAGTATTTTAGGTGGTTTTAGGGATTGTAACGAATGGATAATAGTTCAAATCGATTGAAACACTACAGTAACCCTCAAAATAGTATATTTTCTTGGGAAAAATCGATATCAAGTGTAGCTTTTCTTCTCGATTGTGGGCGAAACTGTGCATCATCACAAAAATGAAAAATTGTAGAGATATGCCCTATAAAGTTTTCTTCTTAATTTTAGAGGATTCTCTCAAATAAAGTGGAATCCTCTTAAACGTAGAGGAAAATAATCTAATTCATAGAGGAATATGCTCATTTTTGAGAGGATTTCGTAAAAGGAATTTTCCTCTTAAACGAAGAAACTTTTTTTCTCGGTGTGGTTTTTGGATTGCTTGAAGTACTCTATCTTTTAACATTAGGAAATCTTTTGTCGACAAGGACGTTGTAGATAATAGCAAAAATGCTTGAACCATGCAACAACTCTAAACTCTATGATTATTTCGCAACATAAGCACCTCGCAAGCGTTTTTCTCTTTGCCACCATAAATGGTCCGTTTTCATTGTGAAATAAAAGAACGTAATAGCATCCACCATTGCCAAGTTTTGAAACGAGCAACAATCTCGGTCTTGAAGTAATTTCTTCACCAACCTGAATCCAGCATTTTTACTCTTTCTTTTAGGGAAAATGATAAAATACTTTGACAGTATTTATGAGATTTTGAGGAATTTTAAGAGATTTAAGGAATATCAAATCATAGCATTATATTTTACTTCTTGCTTTTCAAGGTAAAATAGTAGAAAACCAGTCTCCAAAAAATATAAGTATATTTATATTTTAAAAACAAAAGTATCACTGCGAATGACTCAACGAAGAACGGAATTAGTATGCTTATTATGTATAATAATAATTATTAAGATAAATAATTAAAAACTTCATTTGTAGCTTCAAAATTAGCCTTATTTGACGATTTTCCTTGAAGGTACTTTGAACATGTTGTTTTTGAACTCTTTATGATACGTGACACGTAATAAATAACTGAAAAGCAATAACACTAGACGAGATGAGGTTCTGTTGTTCGAGGTGAAGAGAAAAATAGAGAGTGAAAGGATGTGAAAATAATCCAGCTTCATGGTCGTCCATTAGTATAAGCTTCTTGTGTCACCCCCAACTTGGCGATGATATCGTCGAAAACGGGTAAACGGAAGAGCGGCTGGCTGGAATTCACAGGATGACTGGCATGGCGTGCCGCGTCGGAGGGAATTTTCACTGAAACTATACACTAGAGAAGGCTAAGAACATATACGCGATTACACAACTGCGATCTAATCGTGTAGTCGACATCTGCATTCATAGCAATATGTATTCCAATGTAGAAAATGTAAAACTTGCTTGATAATTCAAAAATAAAATAATACCTTTTATTCAAATATCATCCTTCAAAATTGAAAAAGGATTAATTGAATCTGCCGAATAAGTGTATTTTCCAGATTTTGTGTACATAACTACATCGACATAAAAAAAAAAATTATATAAATTACGAGAAACCCCAATGATTACACATTGTAATAACTAATTACAATGATCTGATTACAATGACTTTCTACATTCCTAGGAATTTTCATGTAACTGCCGTTTGCAAGGTTTATAAACGAAAATCCAAATTATTTAAAAATTCATTATAAATCATTTTCTATCCCTTAAATGACTATTAAAAATACGATAAATGAAAAAAAATTTGCAATTTTTTCTCAAATGTGTTTTTACAAACCTCGGACTCTACAAAAAAAAATTCTTAAAAAAAATGTCCAAGTTCTCTCTAAATTCTCTATTGTCAAATTTTCTTCAAAATATTGCTAGCAAATGATAATATGTGATACCAAAAAAATTTTTATCCCCATATCGTCACCGGAGGACAGCTTAATTTCACCCCCAAACTCGTAATAAAACAAAAATTTCAAAAAAAATTCCAAATTCCCTGTAAATTCTATGTTGTCAAATTTTTTTCCAAATTTTTCTAGCAAATGATAATATGTGATACCAAAAAAAGTTTCATCCCTATATCATCCCCGGTCCGCAGCTTAAATCCATCCCCAAAACTAGTTATAAGACAAAAATTTCGAAAAATAATTCCCAAGTTTTAAATTTTCGTCTTATAACGAGTTTGAGGGTGAATAAATTAATTTGTCCTCCAGTGACGATATGTGGATGATCTGACAACAGAGTATTTAGAGGGAACTTGGAAATTTTTTTTAAGAATTTTTTTTTGTAGAGTCCGGGGTTTGTAAAAAAAAACACTTAAGTAAAAAATGCAAATTGTTTTCCGTTTATTGTATTTTTTTATAATGAATTTTTAAAAAATTTGAATTTTCGTTTATGTACGTTGCAAACGGCAGTTACATGAATTTTCAAGTTATAATTAATAGTCTTCTCTTTTACTTATTAATTTTTAATTGACAATCTTGACAATGGTGTTTAATAAGTACTGAAACGTTGAATTTATAAATGTTTCGTGTCGATAAAAATGATTTTGATATCGCTTTGAATATTTTGAAAAAATCCGTGACAAGTAAATCGTACGTTGTTTTCCCCTTCCTTTTTGCCAGTACATTCAATTATTCGCTTTTACCTTCTGGCATTTTTACAGTACGATAAAGCGTACACCAGTTTCGTTGATATAGCGTCGATTAAAACTATAACCGTTCGTTACTCATGCGTTGGACGTAGTCGCGTCCGGCCCAAAGTCGTAATTCATTGATCAAAAAGGTGAAAAAAGAGAAGGAGTGGGTGAAAAAGAAAAACAAAAAACCGGTAACCTCGCGGTGCACCAACCTCGTGGTAAAGTACAATCCACCGTACCCCACTCGTGCTATTGTGTTCGATAGTCGAGCGACGCGACGCTTTGCCTCAACAAAACGTACATTGTATTTCGAACAATGGTGGTGTCCCCTTATCGGTTGTATTTTCGCCCTCGCGGTTTTCACGCTTATTAATGGGAAAGAAGGTGAGCCATGAGGACCTGCCGCCTACTCGAAACTACCCTTCACCTCTAGTCTCACTCCCGGAAGAGTGCCTCGAGATAGAGTTGAGAAAATTCCTTTTTGGCGTCTCCCAACATTTCTTTGTGTAATAAAATAAAAGTCGAAATTCATATTCAATTGGAAAACTAAATCGGAAAGCGTTTAAGAATTATATGGAAATTTATTTACACGGAAAAAATAAAATGGCTGAATTTACCATTTAAAATAGTGAACATGCGCTCTGAACGCATTTTTCCAAGAATTTAGTAAGTTTTACTATTTAAAATTGTAATTTTTGCTAAGAAAATTGCAAACCCTGTTTTTTCATTGCAAAGGTTACAATTTGAAATAGTAAAAGTTACTAAATTCAAGGAAAACTGCGTTCAGAGCGCATGTTAACTATTTTAAATGGTAAATTCAGCCACTTTCTTTTTTCCGTGTATGTATAATCTATAAATGTCCCAATTCGCTTAATATCGGAAGCTGGGCGACCAGAGCTTTTTTCCTAGGATGGATGGTTGCTCGATGGCTCGTGATATCGAAAAGCAGAGAGGCTTATATTTCAGTAAATTTTCAATAACTGTCTAACCCTAGATTGATTATGCCTGAGGCCAATCTTTGACTTTGAATGTTATTATAGTCACTTGGGAGCATCAAAATTGCATTTGAATGGTACCTGAGGTGCACCTTTGTATAAAATTATAAATGTATAAACTTTCCGGTTGTAAAAATTCACGCTTCAATGATAAAAAGTTCAGTATGTATTTCATACTCGAATATATAAATATTAGCATGAAATATTGTACACACAAGAAGAGCTATTAGCTTATTATATTGTAAAAGAAAAGGTAAGTCAAATTTGAAAGTCCGGAAGAGATACAATTTATAGAAGTCATGAAATAGAAAACATGGCCACGTTCGTGATATTTTATTTAAGGGCATAAAATATACGTAAAATATGGTGAGTGTCGTAGCATTGAGAGAGCTCGTATGCAAAACGTCTGCTTGCGTATTCGGAATCGGTGATGCTAATCCAACATGACCAGCTGTCAACCATTCCGAGTCTCCATATTATATCATTCCCTTCGTAGAACCTTCTACTACGATCATTTCAAAAGTTCTTTTCGTCCATTTCATTTGAAAGGACACCCAAAACTATACCATAAACCTACGACCGTCACTATAATATTTTTAAAATCTCTGACGCATATAAAAAATATTTTTCCTATCTAACACTTTCGTAAATCGCGGTTTCTATATCTGTAGAAAGTTTCGAAATAATTCAGAATAAAAATCCCGTAGATTTGTATTCTCAATATATGAAAAAAATTATTTATTTACTAATATATATATTTAGCTTATATATTTTAAAATGTAGCAGATATAAACCCATTTGTAACAAAACTGTAAACTAACAAACAATTTTGAAAGAACTTTTGTCGAAATAATTTTTTGCTCGAAAATTCAAAGCATTGTCTTGGTCTAAAAAGAAAAGTGGGTTCTGGCGGAATGAAGAGTTACCGCGCCACCGCGTCGTCCTCAGTGAAAAATTTCCTCCTTTGCCACCCTTGACTGTATGACACAACTTAAAGCGTATGTGAGTGTAAGTAGCATTCATAAAAGAAATACTACAATGGACGACACTCGGCTTTAAAATTGGAATTTTTATCGATTTTTTTTAAGAGAATTATTCTTTTTTTTTTACTTCAACCCTAATAATTGGATAATTACCTCCAATATATATATATGTTTCTAAGGATTTCAAAACAATTAAAGAGATTCCAAGAGTTCAAGGGTTTTTAAAATAGATAGATATAGATACATTATTAATGATCATTAATATTGTTTGTTCTGAGACCTCGAATTTAGAGATGAAGATAAAAATGAAATAATGTACCGAAATCATGTAATTGAGTAAAGGAATTCCGAGTTCCGTGAAATAAAAAAATAGATTGTAAGGTAATGTCTGTACAATGAGAGAAAATAAAATAAAGATACAAAAAGAACTGCGAAAGCTTTGGATCAGTAATACACTGCCATAAATCAGAATTAATTTGAACGTAACGAAAATCCTTTTCCAAACAAATTTTACTTTTATCGTACAAGGGCGAAGACGCAGAAGAGAAACAGAGGAGATTCATAAATCCAAATAAGCGGAAAACCTCTCTGCCAAGACTCTATTGAGTCTCGGATCAGGCAACGTTCTCATTGGCTTTTTACCTCTCTCGTTATTCATTAATGTGATATACGGCCGTGCACTCTAGTTGTCGATACTTCTTCCTACGGAAGTCACTGTCGATTACAGGTACGAATCGTTGAGAAATGGCGGCTAAAAGTACTCAAATTCCACTGTCAGAATTAATTTCCGGAATTAGAACCATTTATCAGATTTCTTTATTTCATATAATTATACCTTCTCACTGCAGATTTAATCGACAATTCAGGCCAGGAAGTCGATTACGTGATTTTTTGCTCAATTCAGTTTTAATTCCTTACTTGTTACTTTTTTTTCTAAAAGGTCTGTCGTTTTTGAGGTTCTAAACGTCATAATATATAGGCCTTAATAATAATGACAATTATTAAGAAAGGACGAACACAAGCTTTTTATTATAATAAAAAATAGATAGAGGCTATATATCTAAAAGATACTGATGGCTCTTTTACATACACTTTCGATCTTTGCCAGATTTACATTCTCTTCGTGGTCAAGACGACAATACTGAATGATTTAGGAATAGTTGGTCGTGACGCTTGGAAAATTACAGCGTGGACGATCAACCACACGAAAACCAAAACTGTTTGTGCTTGTCGCGATTCAAACTCAATCTCCTAACTTTCCAACCGTTAAATTACCACTCACCATAATGAACTCCTCCAAACAGTTAGTTAGATAATGATTAAAACATACATTTAGAAAGCTCATTTCCCAATTGAATTCTTAATAAATATTATTAACTATTATTATTATTATCATTACTATAATATTTAATAAATGAAAGTATTAGTTTTAAAAAACATTAAAGAGACATTACATGCTAATAATTGAAAAATGGAACGATGTGTTCTATATTTAAATCCGGAGGATGATCTGAGTGAGTTCAACCTCGCATTGTTAATCGAATATTTAAGAATATCAAAGGTAAAATTGATTTCTATATTAATATAGTGTCTCACATATAGAGTTCCAGAGATTTGAAAATAACCTAGACATCAATGATGCTTATTATAAACCGCTTTTAATTTTTCAAAAGATCGGACTACATTGAAAAATCAAAAGTTTATCCTAATTCTGACATAGAAAGATCCCTTGCAACAAACAATCTGAGCACTCTCTCATAATAGGACATTGTGATGCGTGGAAGCAACGGTCCATGAAAACATGTCGGCCGGGTATCCCAAAACTTAAGTCCGTAATCCCTGTCCGATCCAACTTTCCATCAAAATACGACAACTTTAGAGCTTACGCTGACATGAGGGAGGAGGATAGAACTCAAACAGACAACGTGCAAGCTCACGTACTTTATTTTTCGGCAAGAGGAGTGTTTCTGAGAGTTTAGAAGCTTGCCTTCGGAGTTTCCGGTGGTCGACGATGCACTTGACAGCCGGCTAGTTCGCGGCTTCCTGGGTTCTGACTTTGCTGGGGAGGACCACAGTGAAGCTAAGAGGGTTCGAATTTTGCTCTCGGATAGGTACATATTCGTTGAGCCGCGTGTAGACGCGAATATGACACTTCATAGTCGCCCCAACACCTCAAGACGAATCTATTTGACTCAGGAAGTAAAGGGAAGAGGAAGCTTTCGAAGTATGCTGGTATCCAAAGTAATAACGCGTCGTCCGCGTGATATGGCGACGACATAGCCGCCTCGCTTATTAAAAGGCTCAGGTGGCACTTTGGGGTTGACTGCACCAAGGAGGCACGCCGATAAATAACCTTCACCCTTGTCCCCTCGCGACGGGTGGCTTCAGGCGTAAACTGCTCTTGAAAACGTCGTCGCCAGTGGCTCCAAGCTGCTACGCTCATGCCTGCACAATAGCCTGCCTGCTTCTGAACTATTTGCCGACAGACGCGAAAGGTGCGGAAATGGCGACTAAAGGATGCTCCTTCATTTTTTCTCTTAACAAAAATCTGATTCCTGTCATTAAATAGGATTTTTAGACTTTTTTAAAAACCTTTGAAAAAATAACCACGGGTTTATTACGAACGATTTCGAAATTTCCGAAAAATTTTAATCGAAACCTTTGACATCAAATACCTTTAATATAAAACATAGGTCACATGAAAACGGGTATTTATAGTATCATAAAGTAATTCTATAACGCGCTATAAATTCTCTACATAATCAATAAGTACTGCTACGATATAACCATATTAACGCTGATACGGCACACTATTTTCCTGAAACCTCTGGGAATACTATAATTTTGATTTTTTATCTTTTAACCTATAATATGAGATTTTAAAGATATAATCTAAAGGACATCAAATACATCGATTAAAATTAAACGTTTTATGAATTAAATGTTCGGAACAAATTTGCTTTAAAATAATGTTATCTGTAAAATAATGTTATTTATTTTTTACGTCAGTGAAGGGGGATGAATGTAAGAGGGGGTTAATTATTGTGAAATAAGAGGTTTTAAATAGTATAAGTAGTTTACACTGTTTACAGTCAGCCATAAGGGGTACCAAGTAGTACAAGTAGTTTACAGTCACACGTATTAGGTACCAAGTAGTAGAAACCGGTTTAAGTTAGACACTGTACTCTCTAAATCTGAACCAGTGAAAACCCTACCAAATCAGTGAAATTCGCTGATGAATCAGCGGAATTGCTTGTATAGAGGGCGTGAAATTCACTGATTCATCAGTGAATTTCACTGATTTGGTAAGGGTTTCGCTGGTTCAGATTTAGAGAGTTAAGTAAAGTAGTATAAGTCATTTTTAGTCATCCGTCAAGTGTGTAAGTAGTATAAGTTATTTTAACTCTCGCATTGAATGTATGAAGTAGTGAAAGTCGATTTAAGTCAGACAATACTTAATATGCCCTAACTCTTAGAGAGAAATAATGGATGCTCAATACTCATGCATGAGTAATGAAATTGACAATATTGACTACTAAAAGGAAAGCACGTGTTTAAAATTTCGAAACGCCGAAGCCGTAAGAAAATTCAAAATTAACCATGAAGAATGCCTTTGACATCATGTGCCATCAGAGAGGCAAGAGGAAAGAGAAAATGTCATCCAAAGTGCATCCAAAAAATATTCATAGCTATTGGAGTGGTTCGACCACCTGCTTCTAATGCAACTCGTCTATCGACTACTTCCGGTTGACCTATCTTCATAAAATTTTGGAGGAGGCCTTGCACCCTACGTGTTTGCAGGTGAACCGAAAACTGGCGGATCGATATCTCTGTTCGTTCCGGCTCTGCGGCATTGCACGGACGGACAGTTATGAGTTGCGCTATAATACCTGTGTGTGCGAATTCGTATCAATTCAGCTCACAACGTATGCGAGTCAAATTATTACATATGTATACCTCATACATATTGTCTTTGCGACAGAAAGTTTCTCGTATATGTGTAAGACTAATTAATATATTCTGAGTATACACTGCAGGAATTAATAATGAGTCTTTGTTACAATAGTATTATACACAAATTTCAATTAACACTTTGTAGAACAGATATTTTATCATTCATGTGTCCTCCGTGTTCCAGCAGGTAAATTATGCTTCAAATTCTAAGCTTTGGCTACTAATTAATTGCGATAATTACTCGAAGTGTATTTGAACTAAGTGTAATAGTTGTTATCACTTTAATGCTTAGTAGAAAG
>CAJFCP010000702.1:76385-96433 GCA_904066005.1 Synergus itoensis | reverse complement strand
AGATTTTGAGTCGTAGTTCCGTGAATGGAGACAGTTCACGTTACAACCTTTATAGCATGAATGATCCGCTCGATTGAATATGATAAAGCTGGTATTCGTTTGGAAACGAGTTATTTTACTTCCTAAGCTTTTATGCTTCGTCGAATAATCGGCATAGCTTTCGAAATCGTCTAAAAAAAGAAAGGAAATACGCACGCTCTCGTGGATTTTTACGACCTACTCGCGTAACGGAAGTCGATAAAAGAAGCACCCCAACCTGTAATTAATTACGAAACGTTCACTGCCAATACGCTTCGCCCATAAACTGCATTGTGCCCATTGCGACTAAAACGAATACATACTACCTTTTGCGTGCAGCACTTTCAGCCTGATCCGCATTAATGTGTAAAATGTTGTTATTTTTGGTCCCTGACCGAGAATCAATTTATTAGATTAAATATTTTATATAATGTGATAATAGGATACTTCCTTTTCAATTAGAATATAGTAAAAAAATGAGATCATGTCTGATTAAGCATATTTCAAAATTCAGTCACAAAGCTATTAAATAAATTTGTTGACCCTACATTTCTCATGCATTTTGCGTAAAAAACTTTTAAGTTTCTAAGTTTTTAAAGTATGAAAAATGCCACAAAGGAGCAGTCCTTCCACCTCAAAGGTATTTTGCATAATTCTCCTGGTAAAGTCAGCATAAAACTTTACTTAAAACTAATTATTAAACTGCAGACATTGAAGAGTGCACCGGTAAATTTTCTTGCATTTAAATTCAGTTAGTTAATTAGTTAGTTAGTTATGGTACTTCATTAGGTATCGTATAATACAATGGTTTGTGCCTGCTTCTAGAAGCTTTGCACATATACGGCCATGATCAAGTAATGCATAGTAAAATAAGGTAAGGAATGACAACATGGCCGTTGTCTGATTAAATTCAGAGCAACTGTAAATTCAAATATTAGAATTAGAACTGAATCTCTCTTAACTATGAATAATTAGAGGATTATATAAACAACGGAATATCTGCGAACTTTGTTCAATATAAATCGTTACTAGCGGATCGATATGTACAAATAACACTTTTAAGTATAATAATTATGTACCTATCTATACTGCTACGCAAACAAGCTTCGATTTTCCCGTCGATATTTGGGAGAAACAAAAATGAATTGAAGCCCCAATTAGCAGAGACAAGAACTAATTATTATCATTGTACTGGCTATACAATTAATAGAACATAATGTTGATAGCATAGCAGAATTGAAATCCTCAGATGCCCTTATAATTAGATGAGAATATGTCTGTTTTTAGAACAATTGCTATCTCAATTCAAGTTATGCAATTATTTTGTTTTTTTTTTTTAAATTCGAAGGAGCAGATCCAGAATTTTATATGTTGGTATCAAAATTTTATTTTCTTGCGAAGTGGCTTATGTTTTTTTTTTTTTTTAAGAAAAAGCCTGTACATTGAGTCATAAGAGTCTAAATTGAAAATCTAAATTGAAAAGTACGTATTTATAATCAATCGAATACATGTAGTCAGTCAATATCCCAATTATTCTCCAAATCCTATAATTTATCCGGTAATACGCGCATAATATTAGTACCGTAAATGGGATTATGCAATTAAGTAAAGTTCTCCAAGTACTCAGCAGTACTCAAATTAATGGGCAAGTAATTAATTTTGATTTTCTGGAATGAATTTACTACCAATCAGTAAATAGCCACAAATTACACTTGAAGTAAATCATAAGTCATGCATAAATCATAAATAAATCATGGGTGCGGTTCTGAATATAACACTTTCGATTTCATTTAAGGCTAAATATACTTATGTATTTGGCACGCTAATTACGAATGTGATACCGAAAATATTAGTTTTAGATTATTTAAAAAACTTGAACCTCTCCTGAATTCTTTTGAAATTCTTTAAAAATTTCATAAAACCACTTGAACTATTTCGAAATCGCTTTGATTTCCTTAAAATCATTTGGCAGGTATAATATCGATTTTAAAGTACAGGCGGCTGCTTGAATTCTTTTCAGTAATGTCCTTAAAAATCTCATCAAATTCACTATGGTATTCATAATCAGTGTGTCAAAATAGAAATAGAAATAGAAATTAATAATAGAAATTAAACTTTTAATACGCAATTTCTTTCTCTTATTTAAGTACTTTCCCTCAGTATCGACAATAGCACTGAATACTAGTTGATCGCGTGGATTGAAATAATAAAGAACGTGTGCTGAGTGAAGCAGCATTACGCCGCCGGCACAAAGAAGCAGCGAAGCGTTGGGAATCCAATAACGTTTGAGATTTCCTTTAGTCTCGTAAGCAGCAGAAAAAAACGCGATAAGAGGAAAAGGGAACTAAATAATCGAGATATATCCTCTATCCCTTCGCCGTTCTTCAAATGTTATTACCACGGATAACCGAACTTTGTGAGACAGGACGATAAGTCTTCGAGATTCGTCCTCTCGTTTTATTAAAGACTTATTGTACCTCCGAGAAGCATCCAGAGAACCAGATGAAGAATCTCGTCGAGTTCAAGGCACATGAGAAAAGTCGACTAAACCGACTCTGGTTGACAATTGGGTATCGCTCAAACGCGTTTTCGCCTCCTCTCTGTACCCAGACACTTGATGAAATAGGAGGTTTGTAATCGTGTTTCTCACTTGCGGATGACTCGGGACACTATATATAAACAACTAAGGTAACACGATTCCACGTGGCGGAAAGGCCTTTAGATGAGAAATCTGATAGGATGAATTCCGAAAGAACGGATAAATCCTGGAAGGAGGGACTTCACCAACTTCTATCAAAGCTTTGATAGAAGTAGAAGAAGTCCGTCTAGGTGGAGCCTCTGGCAATCTTTTTAACTCACAAGAAAAGGAAAGATGAAGATACTCGAAGTCGTCGGAACCAACCATACTGCAAGTGTCAACTTTTATAAATACCGGTTCTCTAACTTTAATAACTTCGTAAAATTAATTGCATATAAAATTAGAAAATCAATAAAAATATTCTTGCAATTTTGCTTCCTCATAGAGGAAGCTTTGTAGTAGTGACAAAATCGATTTTCTAAAAAAAGGATATATCTAAAGGATATATCTAAAGGGATATATCTAACATGATGTCCTGAAAAATTGTCTGGATGTATGTATGTATGTGTGTATGTGTGTATGTGTGTGTGTATGTGTGTATGTCACGCTTTTAACGATCCTGCAATATCTTTTGAACGCGTACAGATAAAATGATGAAATTTGGCATACTTATTCCACTACGTACGAATTTGAATTTTTTTACGAGGGTTTACCAAAATATTTAATTTTACAAGTTTTGTGTACTTTTATAATTTTCGTAAAATTCATTTTTCCACTATAACTTCTCAAATATTCAAAATTTAAAGTTGATGTAAGGAAAATGAAGATTCCTTTCATCGAGACGAATCGATTGACCTATATGATTAATGCATTTCATTAAAAAATAAGGATTTTATGGTTAATTGTATTTTCAAAAATTAATTTTTCAACTATAACTTTTCAAATAATCAAAATTTTGACCTGACGTAAGGAAAATAAATATTCTTTGTGTCGAGATGAATTGATTGACCTATAAGATTAATCCATTTCATTCAAAAATAAGAAAGTTATGCTTTATTGTAATTTTCGAAAGAGTTTTTCGAATATAACTTCTCAAATAACCAAAATTTAATGCTGATGTAAAGAAAATTAAATACTTAATGCTTCCTCTAGGAGGAAGCAAATCATATTCGCTTACAGGAAGCAAAGTGCTCATTGAATGAGCACAAAAGTTGATACAACTTGACAGCTAGTTTATTCTTTATTATCTACGAGCTCAAACGCGCGCTCCGCGCGCGCATTTACTTTGTTTCTGAATGTTATAATTATATTTATGATATTTTATTTCTTTTTTTCTAACAGATATAATTAATTTCATTTTACATGAGAGCATTATAAATTGTTCTTTTTAATACGATAACACTAATAAAAAGAATATATATTTAAAATTTCCCGCGTCACACGCCATTTTCGGTGTTTGACCAATAAGGAAAAAGCGTTACGTTACGGATGATCTTTTTATAATAGGATGTGTCTTCCTTTAAAGAAGATGTCTTCTATTCATTTCCGGATGTGCCCTGTCGATATTTATTAACAATGTCAACTATACCAATAACCGGTACTCGTTTCAACATCCGAGAGTTCTATAATCCATCCGCTTCTCTCAACCAAGAGTGGTGAAGTAGAGCCAGCCAATAAAAACAATGGAAAAACTTTCTTCCCTCTTTCCTTCATTCTCCCCTCTCCCGTTTCCGGCGCTTTCGTCTCTTTTCCAGCGATAACTTCACCGAGGGAAAATCCCTTATCGCTGCCGGAACCCGGAGGTTCGCTAAGGAAAATCCATTTGAGCATTTTCGTGCCCGGATATATTTAATTATCTCTCGCCTCTGCCCAAGAGTCCGAAGAACGGGTAAAAGGGGTGAAGGGGTGCCAACGGGTCTGGCAGAGATCTGGATAATTTCGAAGGGGAGAACTTTAGTACTCGAACTGCGTACGACTCCGAGAACGAAAGTATAACTCTCCTGTCTTATTAAATATAGATCTCACTTGCTATTGGAACTTCCGCTCAAGGGAGCTTGCCCGTTATTTAAGCCGAGCTACTGTGGGTGGACTCAGCTTCGCATTGGTGCACCTGCTTTATTTTTTCATCGAAAAATTCATTAAACAGCAATGCACTCCAGAGAGAGAGAGAGAGCCATTTTAGTTTAGGGCACTTATTATCTTTAAAAAGTCCTGTCCATTTTCAGTGGAACTCCTATATTTAAAAAAATAGAATATGAAATCCAAGGAGAATAATATGCACTTTAAAATTTAATATGTAATTTAAAATTTAATATGCACTTTCAAATTTGTCTTTGTATGGTAGAATCATAAAAAATTATTCATAATAAAAATTGATTAATGCGAGTAATTAAAAAGGTATACGCAGAAGAAGGAAATTTGTTTTTTAACCAACTATATGACAGAAAAAGTGGGTTTTCAAGTGGGTAAAGTTTAATTTTTTGTTGCAGGTAATATTTACCCTGAAATTGGGGTAAATATTACACTTGGTTTTTTCTGTGATTGCTACTGATTTAAATATGATAATGAGATAATAAAAATAAACTAGCGTTCACCATTTCACTCTTATGGAATAAATACAGATATTTCATGAATTATGTTCAGTTTACCTTATCGTTTTCTGTGAATATCTATTGGAGGCCTATAAATATATAAAACACGGTAATCATTAAAAGTGCTCATCGGAAGTTTCATCACCTGGACCCTCATAAGCGTTGACACTATTGCCATAAAAGCAGGTTTCAGTGACCGGTCACAACTGATCGACTGAAATTAGAGCGAATTTTCAGCAAAGTGCATGTAGGTATCAGTCGTATCGTAAAGCGTCATCGACTTTAATCATTCACGCGGTATGTCGACATGTTTTCGAAAAGACCTGGTAGTTTGAAATCGACGATCCGTGATGAAACGGAACGGGATTTGTGATGTGTGACTGGGAAATTTCGTGTAGCTTGTAACGGACGTTGAATTAAAGGGATGAAACGAAAGAGAGGGGGAGATTTTAGGTTGAGGGGTTGCCAGGTCTCGGTGGATGCTGCGTAAACTGATATATGGAACAGTGATTTTCAATTATCGGTTCAACGAGGAATGCGTAGGGATCGTACTTGCAATCTCCATTCACATAGTATCCGCCAACTAGATCATGAGATGTTATCATTTCCACAGTAAACTCTGTGTTGAATGACGAATTTACTTCAACAAATATCAAGATTCAGCGAGGTGGAGTGTCATTATCTATCATCGAATTTTACCATGATTACCCATAAACAAGATGAAAAACTGTATTTGGAAATTGTTAGGGGTGTGCAAAATTTATTTATGTTAAGTTTAAGCTTACGATTTTTTATGTTAACTTTAAACATGTTATAAATCGACAGAATCCCTTAAAAATATATTTATTGTACAAGTAAAACGAAGAAATTGCTACAATACGAATCGCCGATACGAGTTTGCTACTGTAAATATTATTCATTTTAAGTGGATTGGTGAAGTAGGATATGTGATATTATGCTGGAATTGACATAGTAAATTTTCGTAGAATCAATATTTTTTCATATTCCGAGGGATCGATGCCACGTGTCAATGTCATAACGAAGAGAAACATCAACACAGTTGGAAACGTTTTGAACTGTCATCTGTATTTAACGTGAAGTATCAATTATGGAATTAAAAGCCGCAAATATTTATTCATCTTATTGTCATTCTGATAATCGATCCAAAAGTACGAATCCACCGCGGCTACATAATAAATGAAAAATAGAATTCACTAAACAAACCGTCGCGTCAGTCTCGATATATTACTTTGTTATTTCAGCGTTATGAAGTTATGTCCATCAGATATTTTTACTGATATGTATATGCAAGGAGTGCATTATGTTAAAATGAAATTTATTAGAAGGGATGAAGCCAATTAGATGGTGGCGGTTTCAGAATTACAATCGATCTTGAAACATACCTACTAAATTCATACCTGTGCTCATCGTCTCGTTAATTGAGCATGGAACTCGTGCCATTCATGGATAACGAGCCTTTGGTAGGCACTTGACTACATTTTGGTACTCGGTACCTTGATATGATTTCCAAATTTCGTGTCTCCCCAAGCGTAACGCAATTTTCCCGTTGTTTGTAAAGATATTTCGTAAAAAAAAAATTGAACTCCCCTTGGTAAAAAATTTGAATCGTGCGAACGAATCATTCAAAAGCCATATTAGCACTAGTCTTTAAAAAATAGCGAAACCGAGCGAAACCATCTTTTCAGTCATATTTGTAATTTCGGATTGAATACAAATTACCCGGAAATATACAAATTATTCGATTCTGCAAATGAAAATAAATACTCGGCAAAAAAGAAGTACAAGTCGATAAAAAGGATTATAATTAAAAGTGGTAGTGCATATACTAAAAATAATTTTAAATGCTGAAAAGTCAGATAATGAGAGTAAGTTGTGGAAATTATAAAATAGAATATAATGTACAATTGTATATTGCACATTCTAAATATAAATTCAAATATTAAAAATGTTCAATCTACTTTAGAACATCGTAAAGTTTAGAAATGCTGTCGTTTAATTACGTAGTTAAAATTGTAAACTGCTGGAGTCTATAAATTATGCAGTGACATCTGGTTTATATACTGCATCTTTTACGTACTTTCAATTTTTAATGAAATATATATAAGTACCTTACAATAAAATTATCTCGAAACTAATCCAATCATAATTCAATAAATTTAATTAAATAATTGATTGATTCATATGAATAAAAGGGTTCCTAATCTAGCAAAATATTTCATCAGGATATTACTTACATTAGAGAAAGGATTATTCAATTCTGAATATGCTTATCGATCGCGTATGTTTTATATGTAGATAGATTCTAATAGATAGACTAATGAATATTTTACCAATTTGAGTCATTTATTCAGTACTCCCTGTTCGAAGTCCATTTTCAAAATTAGATTATGGATATGAAAAATTATTACCTAAGATTGAAAAGACTAAATTAAATTTTAGTAATTAGTCGAGATTTAATTAGTTCAAATTATGTTTGGTGTTGCAGGTTTTACTCTTCACGGTCCGATCGATTCCAAAAAAAGAAAAAAAGAAAACAGCGCACTTCTTTTAGTAATTCGGACGAATCTTGAATTAAAATGCGGTAGTGTACGTGCTTCAAAGTATGCACATCACGTAAAACCCAAATATGTCGAAGCGAATGTTATAGGATACGAATAAAAAAAGCTCCGTATTCAGAGAACGTACAAACAATTTCCTTATTACAGGAAATCGACTGCAACGTAGCATAAGATTCTTTTCCAGGAAAGATTTTTCTATCTAAAGACTTCTCTTGTTAACAGAAATAGAAAACCCTTGTAACTCGAAGACAGCAGGAAGAAGCAACAATTTCTTATAAGATTTTAAATTGTATTTATTAAATGAGCATCGTGTAGATATATGTAATTGCATAATTGTGTAACGACTTTTATTTGTAATTCTATTCTATAATTTCATTTTAATCATGACATGAAGCTAATTTTTATAGGTTTTAATCACGTCTATCGGTCGTAAATCTGTATAAAAGTTTTAAGTGACATAAAACTTTGCCGATTCGATTTTCCTGAACCATGAGTGGAAAGATCGATTAGCAACGTCATTACGTTGGTTGCTGGGTTCAATGTAATTACCATCCAAGATCGACCTGGCAACACCTGTGTTTTCTAGAGTGAGCTAATTCAAGTTAAGGGTTGCTGCGATCACAAATGTAAGAGTAGTCACGCGTTCTTTTAAAAAACGCCCGTCTCGTGCTTCTAGAGGCCAATCACAGTTGAGATAAGAATCACGTCGCACGTACGCGAGACCAGGGTAACTTTAATTGCAGACCACGGATCGATTTGTCGCCACAAAGTTTCGAGAAAAACACTCGAGCTCGCATTTTAGATTTCGTTAAGCTTTCCTCTGAAGAAAATCTGCCTTTTGAGTACCTTTTCATGTGGAACGATACGAAAGGAAACTTCATACCTCACCCTTTATTCAAGAAATAACACTCTTTTCAGATAACGAATGCCTTAGTCTCGCAATTTTTAATGTGACGGGCTTTGCCGATTCTGAATACTTCATGCAGTTTGTTTCAGAGACAATAACAAGGGTAAATTGATTTCGCTACACTGAAGCGGGAGATAAACGTAAATTCTTGCAAATTTTTCCTTTCCTTCCTGACTCCATACCAAGTTTGAAACAACTTCCAACCCTTCTCTCTTCTAAAACTTACTTTGGATAACATTTTCATTTGTTTTATTCTTTTTTCTCGTGCTTAGAGAAACATTCTTGTAATGTTATTAGAATTTGATGATTTTTTTACACTTATTGAAATAAAAATATAAAAAGAAGTTTTCAAAGACTTTTAATAAATTATTTTAATTCAAATTATTAAATATTAATTATTAAATATTAAATCAAATTATTTTAATAATCGCTTGAAAGCGATTAAAAATAAAATAAAATTACTTTTTGATTTAAAAACTTGGTGAGATGAAGCAAATGGATATTCACGAGCAATTGACATATAAAAAATAGACATTTATAATCGTCTTGGGGGATTTGAAAACCTGATGTGCCTTTTCAGGCCGACTAACTTACAAAAGTGTCTTTTCGCGACCCCAAACTCTCATTCCCTTCCTGTCAGGACTTCACGATAGCGATATGGGAATCCGGTTGGAAACCCCATCCACCCATTTATACGTTGGATGCATTATCCAACGGAGCGTCTCCTACACCCACTTCCAAGGATTGCAGGGATCGGCAAAGAAACGAGGAGCGAAAACGGCCATTGCCATATTTTTCTTACTTCTTTTTTTTCCCTTAAATTACTTCAAGTGCTATTAGTGGATAGATAGGAGAAAAGGAGCCAAAATACTGCCTTAACATTTTCGAAAAAATGTCTTCACGTCCTTTCTTCATTTTATTCAATTCTGTATCTTTTAGCGAATGAAAAATTGACTGCTTTTAGAATGTCTATATTTTTCAATATTTTAAAATTTTGGGAACTTAGAAAGTAGAGGTGTGCATTCGTTTTGATCGAATTTTCAGTGCAAATTAGTACTTTCTTGCAGGGCCGGCGCAGCCCATTTTTTCCATGTATGGATTTACGATGGGGGGGGGGGGTAGACCGAAATATTTTTCTTTGCTTTTTCTTTATTTGAAAGAAAATGTTTTCCTTCGTACAACATTTCTAGATACAAATTCGTTTAATACTTTGAAACAAAAATCATTATCTTTCCAGACAGTTTTTCATGTATGGATTTATCCATGGCATCCATACTGTCTGCGCCGCCCCTGAAACCATGTTGTTGTCAGCCATCTAATTTAAATAGACTTTCTCCAGACACAGTAGAAAAGGTCTGTAAGAGTCAGACATCGAATTAATATATAAAATAAAAATCTGGATAATTAGAATATAATTTTGCACATTAAAAAACGTGTCTGAACACATCCTGCTTTTTTTACTTATGCAACTTAACAGTTTTTCACTAATGGCCCAGTGAGCCCTTAGTAGTAAAACCACGTTGTTGTCAGCCATCTAATTTAAATAGACTTTCCCCAGACACAGTAGAAAAAGTCTGTAAGAGTCAGACATCGAATTAATACATAAAATAAAAATCCGGATAATTAGAATATAATTTTGCACATTAAAAAACGTGTCTGAACACATCGTGCCTTTTCTACTTATGCAACTTAACAGTTTTTCACTAATGGCGCCAGTGAACCCTTATTGTTAGTAGTAAAACCACGTTGTTGTCAGCCATCTAATTTAAATAGACTTTCTCCAGACGCAGTAGAAAAGGTCTGTAAGAGTCAGACATCGAATTGATATATAAAATAAAAATCCGGATAATTAGAATATAATTTTGCAGATTAAAAAAACGTGTCTGAGCACACTGTGCCTTTTCTACTTATGCAACTTAACAGTTTTTCACTAATGGCGCCAGTGAGCCCTTAGTAGTAAAACCATGTTGTTGTCAGCCATCTAATTAAATAGACTTTTCTCAGACACAGTAGAAAAGGTCTGTAAGAGTCAGGCATCAAATTAATATATAAAATAAAAATCTGAATAATTAGAATATAATTTTGCAAATTAAAAAAACGTGTCTGAGCACACTGTGCCTTTCCTACTTATGCAACTTAACAGTTTTTCACTAATGGCGCCAGTGAGCCCTTAGTAGTAAAACAATGCAGGGTCGGCGCAGCCCATTTTTTCCATGTATAGATTTACGATGGGAGGGGGGGTAGACCGAAATTTTTTTCTTTGCTTTTTCTTTATTTGAAAGAAAATGTTTTCCTTCGTACAACATTTCTAGATATAAATTCGTTTAATACTTTGAAACAAAAATCATTATATTTCCAGACAGTTTTTCATGTATGGAATTTCCATACATAAAAATTTCCATGTATGGATTTATCCATGGCATCCATACTGTCTGCGCCGCTCCTGCTTTCTTGCCGGCGTGTAGAACACTGAATTTTTTTTAATTGAATTTAATTCTAAAAGAGATTGAAGCTTCTAAGCTCTCTTTGAACGTAATATTTCTCGAAATCGAAATTACTCAGTTGGATTTGAAATTAAATCCATTTTAAATTTGGGATCGAATTTAAAATTCGACTAAAATCGAAAATTCGACTTAAGTTGAATTTTAATTTCAATCCAAAATTTAAAATGGATTTAATTTCAAATTCAATTGAGTAATTTTTATTTCGAGAAATATTACGTTCGAAGAGAGCTTAGAAGCTTCAATCTCTCTTAGAATTAAATTCAATTTTAAAAAATTCAGTGTTCTAAACGTGGTTCAAAAAGTACTAATTTGCACTGAAAATTCGACCGGAACGGATGTATACCTCTATTTGAAAGATTTGAAATAGTAAAATTGAGTTGTAATCAGTAATTAACGTTCATCGAAATTCTAAGTTGTTGAAAACGTACCCTTTATTAAAATCTGTGTATATTGATATGGAGAGGTAGTTCATTTCTGGAAGACAAGGGTAAGATTATTCTACACTAGCTAGCTAGGTTGAAACAATCGACCAGCCATACATTCCTCAGGAGAGAAGACTACATACACTTGGAGAATCTCGTTAGGTTAAACGAGGAAATTCTAAGCCTCGGTTTACTGGTTCCAAGCTAGTCCAGGGACCCCAGTCAGCTATTTACGATGGATTTACTGTACCGGAACGTAACGTAACTTGAATGTACCGTTCCGTTATACAGGTACTTGCTACGTACACCGTTGCCAATAGTCGCTTAAACTTGCCAAGTTCCAAGTTTAAAGTTTCGTTGAAGAGAGAGACATACCTTCCAGGTCTCTCGCACTTGTACCAACTTCTCGCTATTTCTCTCCCACTATTGCTCCGGCTAATCCAAATCGCGGGTAACGGGCTTACTCCCATCCTACTCCTGTTCCCCATTGCCATCCACGAAAGCCAGATATCCCCCTTCGAACGAGTTTCAAACAAGCACCTCGGATACGAACGTGTTCAAGGGTAGAAATGGTCGTCGTTCGATCTCTTCAAGAGCCTCTTCTTTTCATTCAATGCCGCATGAATTTTTACTCCGGGACAATATCTCTTCTACGAACAAAGAAAAATGCGCACAAGCAAGAAATTTACGCCTTTATGTTTTCGAACTGAATTTTTTGTTGTCAAATTGAAAATAGAACTCGAATAATGTCGTATAAGATGACCATATAGCATATATTCATTTTTTTAGAAAATGTTTTTGGGGAAACTACCTCAAAATCAAAATTCCAAACGGTGTACACGAGTCCCGAGAGTCAATCTTTTTAATGCACTATGATATTATGAGCTGGGAAAATGCAAAAATTAAAATTTCCAAAATCCGCTTCGCCAGGACCTCGAGTTACGTTTTTAGATTATTCAGTAAAATTTTCTTCTTAATTCTTTCAATATATGAGAAATAGCATGCATTAATAAAAAAATTACTGTGTGATATACAAAAAAAATAAACCTTTAAAATGACGTAAAATATTACAAATATAAAAGTCTTTGGTAGTTCTCCCAAAAAAAAATGTCTGATATTTTATTTGATATAAAAAATTTTCTATAGTATATAAGGAGAGGGGGGAACCTTAAAAAAAGGCGGTTGGAAAAGCGGGTTAGAAAGAGGGATAGCAAAATGGTTTTGGAAGGGGCTTTGGAAATAAAAATCCCATCCGAAATCAAAGTGGCTTAGAATGAGCGACTGGTGGATAATTTGTGGCAAATTCTGGTAATCGTTCATCACGACAGTAATCTACTCGAAGTCTCGGATGCTGTTGAGACAGTGGAATGAAAAAGCTAAGACAAGTAAGATTCTTCTTCGTTCCGCATCAAAAGTAAGACATAGATCCGTCGGTAAGACAAGTGCGAAAGTAACCCTCGACCAATCAATCTTATAGTTTGGTCGGATATCAACCCTCATTCGACATTGCTCACTTCGCTTCTTTCTATGGAAGAAGTCCCTTCTCCATGCTTTTTCTCTCCTGTCTCTCGCGATGAGTTCGTCCATGAGAAAAAGTTCCATTCGACAGAATCACTGGTAAAAGCTCCCCAACATTTATCGAACGACGCGACCTGTGATCAATTTCGACAGGTATCGGGAAAAGACATCAAAGCTGTGGCTATCGAATCCTCAAGTTTCAAATTCAAATTCCTTCCCGTTCCCCTTTGAGAAAGAGCTCATGGCTTAGAATCGTATCTTTTCTCGTAAAAACGCTTAGGAGAAAGCTTGCCTCGAATGCAGGAAAATCCTAAAGATATTTAGATGGTCGATATACGAATTTCTTTCCACGCTCGCCTAGAACAACTGTGGCGACCTTATGCATTCTTTTCATCTGTAAATATTGAGGTGTAACAAACTGCAAATATATATTTTTGAGTTCTACCTTTGGAAATCGTAAGAAAATGTAATAAGTATCTAAAATGAATGATGCAAAGAATTATTCTGAGTTGGCTTGTATGGAAACCACGTTTATAATTTGACGTGTGAGGAAAATATGACATTTACAAATTGGATTTGAAAAAAGAAGGCGACTTTAAAGCGCAGTTTTCAAGTGTGCGAAGTGAAAAATATTTCTCAAGTACTCAAGATATTTCACATTCCTTGAATACACCTTCTTGTCCAATAATGGAACAGGCGTTTCCGTTGTCGATTTGTACTCTTCGTTTTTATGCTATTCTTCACGCAACCATTGTAAATGCTTGTTCTCTGCTTCCCTTGAATTATAAGAAAAACGATTTGCAAAATTCATTCATGAAATATATATATATATATCTTTTTTTGGTATTTCCTATGTAAAGCGTTAAGACAAGACAGAAAAAAAAATTCAGACATACAAGTTGCAATACTGATAGGGTATTCTGCTCAGTCTTTTATAACAAATTCCCCATAAAGTAGGCCACCATAAAGCGGAAATGGTGTAGCAAATGGTTGTTCTTAAGAGTCATAGATGTATATCAGGAAACCAGTTTATATCTTTCCCTAAGATTACCTTCTTCTAAGAATACGACCTTCAAAAGCCAAATAAGATTCATCCAAGTTTTACTTGAGAATCGGCTAAATCGATCAGAAAATTCAGCGATTTTCGCGCATGATCTGCCTCTACTTATTTTTGCTGCTGTTTTAGTTTCTGGAATGGAAATTCCTTTCTCTAACTAGATATTTATAAGCCGAAACACGTTTTGAATATACGATAAAAATTTTCCCTAGATTTCGGTTCATCTCGAAGTCTCGGCTGTGCTGTTTCTCCTTTCCTCGATCTTCGTCCCCTCTTTTTCCCCCATTCCCCTCGCTATCGCTAGAGAAGATTTATTTTGTTCTTGTTGTACTCATTCTTTTCGTTTGCTATTCTCTTTTCATTCTAGGGTCTTTCCTACTCCCTGCGCATCTAGATATTTCCAACCACTGCACCCCTTTCGAGCTTTTCGATTGAAAGGAGCACGCGGTACGAAAAAGCACCCTTTCCTTCTTTCTCTTTTCCATTTCTCTTTTCCACCATTTATGGGCATACGGCATACTACCCAGAGCAGCCTTATGGATTCATACGCGAAGCAGAAGGTCGAGTCCACTCGACTTCAGTAAAAACCTCGTCCCATTGGGAAACGAATCTTTGATTGGTCTCTTAGACTTCAGAGAACTCGCTTGGGGTTGATGTCATTCAACTCCACAACGATGCAGAGAAACTTTTTCAATTTTTATTTTGTTTCTCTACTTATGTACGTGCTTTTACTTCGTTGAGTAAAAGAAAATCAAATACGCTTGATATTGAAATTTGAATTTTTCTCTGTTTAAAATATGAAGTGCCGTTTCAGGAATACATTAAAAAGAAAGAAAAGCTTTTCTACATCTTTTTTTTTTACTTTTTTTTAGAGAGGAATATATAAGTCAATATTAAGAACCCGGGAAGAATATATTTTGATTCTTTAAGACAAACTAATTCTAGCTGAGCTACCCTAGTAGAAATTGCTCCTAGTTTTAGGTAAGTTTCTAGTTAGTTTTTCCCTACTTCTGGTTAGTATCTAACTAGAAAACTTGTCAGTTACTAGTGAGGAATGTAACGCTGTTTCGAGTGAGTAACTGACTAGTGACTAGGAAATCTAGAAGGAATCTAGTTAGTTTCTTACAAGGTACTTACGTAATTTCTAATAATAATATATAATGGAAAATTTACAAAAAAAAATTTCTCTTACACGTATAATTGTTCAAGGTGTCTTTTATACATATAATCGCACAAAAAAACACTTTACAAAAATCGCACTTGCTAGGGACTTGAACCCCCGACGACCCTAACAATCTTAAACCCTAGCCTAAACCTAATACACGCGCCGGGCGCCTTACCACCTGAGCTATTCAATCCGCTTGGATTTCGTTGACAAAATCTCAGCCAAGCTTTATCGCTGAAAAGCCAGATATAATTGCGAGGAATATATTTTTATTTTTTTTTGTTTTAAACAATTTATAGATAGGTGAATTTAAAAATGTTTCATTTTCAAATTTTTAATTGATCTGTTATAAAAGAAAAGCTTCCACGAAACTTTATTTCAATATTTGTATTATTAATTAGCTATTTGTATCACAAAAACTGTTTAATTACAATTTTTTAAAATTATGTTTCAAAAAATGTTTTAATTCGTGAAAATTTAAATTTGAAAAATTATTGTTGACGAGAGAATCTTTTTATATTGAAGCTTTATATTATTATTTCAAATCTAATGTAATAATTTTAAATCTAATAACAGTTTTTCCCTATAGCTTTTCCTCGTAAAAACCTTGACAGGAAAAAAGCGCTCGTTCCAAGCGAGGAAAATCTGTCAGAAATCAGAAGAGGGGTCTTTCAAGATAAAACTGAGCAGGAAATCCTAGTTAGTTTGTATGGAGATACAGGCAAGGAAAAACTATTCTCGTATTGAATGAGGAAATTTCAATGATTACTAGTCAAGAGTTTCCTTATTCAAATCTGTTCAGGAAATTCTAGTTAGGTTTTAACTAGGCACTGCCTAGTTTCTCTAGTCTAGTTTTTCCCCATCTCAGCCCTACGAGTTACTTGAGAGTGTTAAGGAAAAACTAGACCAATTTCTACTAGGGTAAAACTCAGGGTACAGAAGGATAATTCTTAATTTGCTCCTCGATATTGAAATTCAAAGGTGTTGGGTGAAGATTTTTTATATTTTAACACTGTTGATGCGACACACGCATCTGCTCGTTATGAGAAAGGTTCTCCTTTAATCCCTTGGGGCTTAGTAGCTAAGTGAAGGACACGAAACCGACTCAAGAGAGACAGAGAATTATGTAGGGAGACGATCGCAAGGACTTGTGACCTGGATCACGGTCTAATTAGGATCGTGTGACAGGAGTGGCCTTAAAAGCTCTACACACCACACACCAATTGAAAGGTAAATACATCCGTGTGGTTTACCGCGTCAGGATTGTCTATGATTCTCGTAAAAGTCCTACAAAAGAAATAGCGCTCGGCTTTGTGTTTTATGAGCTCATATCTGCAGAAGCAACTTTTACGAGCCTGCAAACATCATGATCTTTAAATTCTGCATACTATAGGCTAAGCTCATTACCAAGGAAAAGAATGAAAAATTAGTAAAGTAAACCGGAAACAACGATGAACAAATTTAATATTTTACTGTATAAAGAATAGAACGAGGAAGTTAAAGGGGTAGTCATAGTTTTCCAGAAATATGATAATTTTCCAATAGAGGCGACACATTACAATGTGTACGAATCTTTTGCCAAGACAAACAAGCACTTATGGTGATAGAGTGAATTATTTATATGATACAGTAAACGTGACGTAACGTAATATTGGACTTTGTAATTATTCTAGATAACTGACGAAAACAAATAGTGGCATTCTGTAAATTCATGGCTATTTTCATGTAGTCATATGAGTGGTGATGGACCTATTCGACTAATCAATTATTTGCAATTCAATCATCAGAATTGTACTTCTCTCCATCTAATATTTAACCCACCGAATATCTCTAGTTAGAAAAAGTAATGTTAAAACAAATCATAAATCGGAAGGATATGTCTAAACTTTCAATGAATCTTATTCACTTAGCTAATAAAAGTTTGATAAATTATGAAATCGAATTATAATTATAATTCGTTTTCAATTCGAAGTGGAAATTGAAGCTGCAATAATGTTGGATAATAAGTTTGATAATATTTGAGCCAAGAATTATTATGACAATATATTAAGCTATTATTGTCTGACATCATTTATTTATTACTGAAAAAATGAAAAAGTGTAGCTGGAAAGTTCTTTGTAATGATGTTTTGGGAGGATTCCATATTTCAGCAAGTCGATCATCTCAGAATAATATCCAAGAAATATGTTTCCAACGAAATGTATAGTAGACTCATCTGATACGATGGCTGAACTTAAATCAAACAAAACTACTTAGGAAGTCTGCCCTCGCGGTAAGGTTTAGAGAGGAAAATCGAAATATTAACATCTAAATCAAATCTAATCTAGGGTCGAAATAGCTCCTATCCATTTTAATGTAATACCATTTTTATATCCCTACAGAAAATTATCGTTTAACCTTACTTCAATATTTTTTATTTAACTGAAACCTAATGTAATTCAATATTTCAATCTTCATTTTGGAGATTTAAAATAATGTCAAGGGATTTCAAGAGGTTTCAAAAGTTTTCGAGACAGTTTGAACGATTTTAAAGATTTGAAACTTCTTAAAAAGGTTTCCAAGGATGCAAACAGATTCAAGAAACAAATGTCAAGGAATGTTAAGAGACTTTAAGTGATTTTAAGGATTTTCAAGATCTTGATACAGGTAAAAATTCTAATTAATTACATTACGGCATTAATATTTTAGCTAGTCTCTTGTGAATCAAGAATCACATAAAATATCCGTAGTTTTTATAATCAGCATCTCATCTTCGCTTGTCGCATTTGCGCTCCGTCCAAGCACGTTATTATGATGTAATTGAAGTAATTCCAATTTTCTGGCTGCCTGGTTTCGTGCATGCCAATATATTAGACTCGATATATCCGATAATTATTCAAAAGTTTACCCACTTTACCCAAGGAGCGTCCATGGAGAAAAAGTATGAGGATCGTATACGTTAGAGAAAGACAGAGTGAGCAGACTTCAACCAAAAAGGGATAGGGGATGCTGAAGGGGTTGGGAGTGGTTGAGGGGTTGGTGAGGGCTGAAGTGAAGAAGAGATTGTTAAGGGACGTGGTGGAGGCAAGGGATGTGGGTTATCGGCAATTTTTCACTCTCCCGAACGGCCGGTGATTTTTCAAGTTACTATAAAACTAAAATTTCTCACCCTGTCGCGCGTCTCTCACTCTCTTTGGCACGTCCTTCAGAACGAGGATCTCGCGGTTTCCTTGAGATGCCGTTACACCTTTAAACTTTTCGACATTTTTCCTCGTCGGCTCGTCTTTCCCCCATGCATCCCACACCATTTTTTTCTCTTTCTCCCACTCTTTTGCATCTGCTCGTAGATTTATACCTAGTAGGACTATAGCGGGAGGCACTTCGTGAAAATTCATGCATAATTCCTTCACAACGAATCGCACCATGCTGTGGCGTGATCTTTTCTGCAAGAGATGTATGAGAAACGCTTCAAGGATATTACTTTCGTTTGCTGATATTAATGAAGAAATTCCAGCTTGAATCATAGACCAGCTCAGTTATTTTGAATTTTGAACAGAACTTTCAGATTGTGAATGAAATTTACTCTCTCCATTTTACCATTTTATGGAAAATAAAAGCAATTTATCAAATATAATTTGGAAAAACTTTAAAAAGTAATTAAATTCGAGAATGAATCTTTTTTTATCGATACTCGTCAATATCTCGATTTTCTGCGCATTGCAGCATCGGCTGTTTATTATAATCATTGATAACAATTATGACCAGAATGAGCACCCAGTTATCTGGCAATAATATCTGCAGATACCATTTAATCACGCACAAATTCGCTGTTCCAGGCTGCTGAACTTTTTTATCAATATTTTTATCGTTGTTTACTGCAGTGAATAATAATTCTTTATACATTTTACATTGAAAAGATTATCAAAATTTTTATAACTTCCAAACTAAAAAATTTTATGCAGAGCCAAGGGTTTAAAAAAATCGCAGGATTGGCTGTGCAATACACTTTCGTTACAAATAACCGAGAAACCAATAATACACTCGTTAATCAAGCCCCCCTCTATCACCGGTAGTTGCGGGCGAATGCGATTTCCGGTTGGAATTTTCTGTCGCCGCTATCAACCTGCAACTGGATACTAGTAAAGAGTTCGCAAATTTATACGCCTAAACGGGAAACTGGGATCCTTTATCGACTCAATATTCGATAATGCCGAAAGTTCTTGGAAACGAGCCCGGTCCAACTATACCATCATTATCTCGAAATAGAGCCATGGGATTTCAAACAGTCTCCAAATTCGAGAAAGTAAGGCGCACTATTAGAGAATTCTGAAGTAAAGTCAATGAGTCAGCTCTGAACTTCATTAAAAACTCCTTTATTTACTCTGCTAAGCATCTTGACTCCTTCTAACAAAAGTAGATGAAACTTCTCATCACTCTCTTTAGTAACTTCGTTTACAATTACCGAATTTCATTTTGAACCGATCCAGGGCTAAACTTAATTTATAAAAAGTAATTTGGTTCCTGTTGCAATTTTTCACTGAAATCTACCTTCAAATGTTTAGTCTGTTCGTTTCATATTTAGTCTGCAATGTAAATTAGCAAGATTTGATTTCAGTGCTGCCTATGTACTTGAAATTCCTCAGGGGCGTAGCAACGGAATTTTTCGTGGGGGGGCAAACTCGAATGACAAAAAGTCATCATATACATATCCTATCTTAAAAAAGTGGTGT
>CAJFCP010000702.1:54781-66302 GCA_904066005.1 Synergus itoensis | reverse complement strand
AAATAGGGAATTATTTTCTCCGGAAATGGAAACTTTTTGGGGGGGGACTTGCACAATTTTTCGAAAAAAGTTTTTTGGACCACCCTAGTACTTATGTATATTAACGGAAGTAATTATCCAAATGATTTTAATAGATATTGTTCAACAACTTACTATATTTGTTCAATGACACCTCTTCCTTCTTTTCATTTAATGCGAAAAACCACTCGACTTACCTGAAAAATAGAAAAGACATAATTAAATGGAGGTCATTAAAAATTTCAAAAAATAGGTCAAGAATATCTTTGAAATATTTTCTGTGATATTCATAATATAATAATAAATTCTTTCGTTTCTACTTCAGTTAGTTATGCAAAATTTTCTTGAAAGCTTGTAAAAGTGAAGAGAACTCAATTACTATCTTCACATGTCAGAAAAATCTAAAATACTTCTGGCCTGGTAACATTTAAACTCGCATTTAAAAGAGTAAATATTTTCATATGCGGCTTTTAATAGCTATATCAACAGGAATTGGATGATATTCGTATGATGGACTGATTAAATTTTGGTTCATTACTATTTTTATAAAAATAAAATAATATAAAGACAAAGAAGAAAAAATTCAGAAAAACAAAATCAGAAATTGAAAATAATATTCAGAAGAAACAAGCAAGATAGCTTAATTCTTCTGAATATTATTTCCTTTCATTTTCAAACATCTTTTAGTTTCAAGATTATATTCTTATCGCTATAAAATTGAATCTTCATATCTTTAGACGTCTACATATTTTCTTCAATATAAAAGATTGGAAAACTGCTTTCTCATATTACATATAATGGAATAAAAATACGATATATGTTTCTGGAAATAATAAAATATTGTTCTTTTGACGAGACGTCTTTATATATCTCCTCATATTTTCTATACGTATTTCCAACATCTGCAAATACTTTTACTGAAAAAGGACTCAGACTTGTTAAATCAAAGAATATTTCTTGAAAATAAAAAGTATTCTACAACTCTCAAATTTTTATTTATCTCTGGAAGAATAAACGAGTAAGCAACGCAAACCTGTGTCTTTATATCAAGAAAATATACGAACTCGACTTTCGGACCTATGTCGGAATTATATTTAACACAATGTATTTAACATAATAAACAGGCTCCGATTTGGTTCAAGATACTGTCTAATCTAGTACATTTTAATGCTTGTTTCTTGTCTTTGTCATTATTACATCAAGCATTGTCTTCATTAGAGAATTGAGATTGCCACAATGTGCAGCTGGCATCATTAGCATAATTTCGAGAAATTCGACGCTTTGCGTTAGGGCTAGAGCCTTTAACAATTCGCCCGCCTTAAGATTAATGGCTGTAAACTGGGAGATTCCTAGAGAGTACCTCCGTTGTTTCAACTCGTCGGACAGACTGAGCACAATTCTAGTTTTGGCTGGAGCCGGGAATCGAATTCGCTTTGAGACGAGAAACCGTGAAATATAGATGTATACATATTACACATATATATTATATGTGTGTGTATTATTTACCTACACAACTACACATAAATATACCCAACCACTGGAAAATTGGCCCCCAAAGGAGAAGATGCGCGCTTACTGGTACCCAAAGCATTGTTACGGCGTCCGTCTGAATTTCAACAGTTCCTAATGGACTTTGGCGACTGATGAAAGTCCTATTAGAAACGATTCTCACAATCCGCTTACGAAGGCTATTTTGACAAACGAGTCCAATGTAGGAAAACTCTTTTAAAAACCCCTTGTAGAATACTGGTTCTAAAGTAAAAGCCGCTTACATTTAAAAATGAATTCCTAGAATAACAATTGCTAAACTGAAAAAAAAACATATTCCTGAGTTAACAAAGTTAATTTCTTTGATTTCATTAATTTGATAGTAGCAGTAGTTTCGAATTCATTGCTATTACTGAGTAGCAAACTCACCCCAAGATTTTCTGATCTATTAAGTTTTATCAACGGCTTCATACTCGGTAATCGCTCAATTCTCATTCCACCACTGGAAAATCCTGCGGACTAGTACACCGCGTTAGTAAGGCAATTAAGGTGCCCATAGAAAATACGTCATGATGACAAATTACATTAAAGCTTGCGAAAGCGGAAGAACGTTACATTACAAAATCGAGAGGGCTTACGCTATAAAAAATGAAATCACGATTATGAGCGGCACAAAATTGTATGATTCTAGATCGTATGCTATAATCGAAAATCATGTTTTTAAAGCTGTGTAAACCCAACTTTTCTGAAAAAATATAAATAAAATATTAACAACGAATATTTAAACATGAGAAAGTTAAAGGAGCTTTGTGATTAATTACTATGTCCCTCTCAGAGGATATCTTTTTCAGGTTTGAAACTACAATGTGAGATTTTCAAGACATTTCGTTGTATCAGTTTTTTTTAGAGATAATAGCTTTTAGAAAGAGCTTAATAGTCTCTTGATTTGACTTGAAGAAGCTTTTCTTATTTCACCGATTCAAATATAACTGTCTTTTAATTTAGTTTTCTTTATTCCACGCGAGATAATCTGTCTGGCGCACAGTTTTCAAGCCTGAGGGTAGATCTGGCAAACACATCTCGAAGTGGATGAATAAAAAATGGGAGATGGGAAAACGGGCAAGGGAGACAAGAGCATAAGTTTCTTTAAGGGAGGGTTCAAGATCAGAATTTATTATTCCACTTCACTAGACACGGGGAATGAAATGATCGCAACCCTTCTCTTTTTTGTACGTAAAAATTTCCATGTCGTTGCTCCCGAACCGTTTTATAGTCGGATTAGAAGCGACAAATTAGGCGACTCAGAGTACGAGGGGTTCGGATCAGGTTGGAAATCGTAGCGAGGGTGCTTTAGTGAACGAGAGAGAGAGAGAGGTGGAAAAGTAAAATGTGAGAGGAAGAGAGAGTGAGAGGCTAAGAGGGAGAGAATGGCGCGAATTGCGGAACCGCTGGAGCGGATAAAATTTCACCTATATATCGGAATCGCTTGAATTTCGAACTATTAAAACCTCTCCTGCTTTTCACGAGACTTTTTAAGAGTATCTTTCGTTTTTACATACTCAACATTTTTTATTTAATTCCAAATAGTGCACGATACATTTGACAATGTTGCCGAAAAAGTTATAATTTGTGAGTAAATTTTCGTTTGATTAAATATTCCCTTCAGATCAAAGAAGTGCATCTTTACCACTCAAGTAAATTTGTTTTAATAAAAATATGTCCAGAAAATATTTCGTTTGAAGTTATTTCAATTTTTTAAAATAAGAATAAAAGTACAAGCCAACGTACCAATTTTGTGATTGAAAATATATATCAAGAGCTCAGAGCGACATAAAAATTGGGAAGTTTGTCGATGAAACAATGTTGTGGGGAAAATAGGTAATTAATATTATTCACGTAGTCTTTACAATATTCAAGACAAGCAGCGTAGAAGTATAGACTCACGCGGTAATCGAGGTGCAACGGGATACAAAGAGCCCTCAGTAACCGCGTTGCCGACGACTTTGTGGCGTAGAATGTTAATTAATGCGGTAATTAATTTTGCGGCTCTAGCGACGTAATCCCGAAGGTTGCCGCCGCGAAGTCAATCCCTGTCTCACTTGCCACTAGTCAAAAGTGAGCTAACGACACACTTGCGTACATTGTAAAAAAGTTTCATAAATATGCTTCGATACGTTCAATCAGTAAATTAAACCATGAAAGTGAAGTCTGCAACGTTTAAATGAAACGAATAACATAAATGCAGTCAAATAGCTACAAGTAACTTAAAAAGAAAATCCCCTTTGAAAACTTGAAAATTTAAGGTCAAAGAAGACCTGAAATTGCTCTTTTACAAAATGAACAGCTTTCAGTTAAGTAAGGTATTGACCCATATTTATACTGTGTTCCCAGCATCAGTGTATAACCTATTAAAGTAGGTTAATTCCCCTTGGCTAAATTGAACTGCATTGCGCACAACTTTTACGTGCATGATGAATTAAATTAGAGTATGTAAAGTTAATGTAACGATGTACATTGAATGAGAAAGAGTGTATGTATCTATGAGCCTACTTTAATGATTATTAATAATCGGGAAGATTTATTTCGAACAGTAATAATTTAAAAAGCTTTTCGTTAAAATGAAAGAACATTCTGTTATGTGGCGCGAAAGTCCACTGCAGGAATTCAAGATACACCGATGCCCTTCTGATAAATGCGAAAGCCTTCGTGGTATATGTGCATGGTGTTTGGCTGATCGCCTAAGAGAGATAAAATAATCGCTTACGACATGCAGCTCAACCGAATTTGTGAACCTACGTTAGGGCACGATTCCACTACAGAATACTCGACCACCCTCTTACGCTCGGTTTATGATGTAAGCAAAACGATGCTAAGACTAGAGCAACCTTCTTCTCTAGGAAATCATTATAAGCACCGACGTTCCTGCAGTAATTATGTTTCTTATTAATGACCCTTCCAAAACTGGGGCAGTACGAACTCCATACAAATTTTATCCAATCCGCGTGATGCAAAATACTGCATTGTTATAAACATAAATTAACAAATTGTGCAACACTATTTTTAAATCACTTCCCCAAAACTTTTTATGATCCTTAACACATTTTTATGATATTACCACATATATTTCGAAATGATCAGAGTTCAGATGCATTAACGATAAAGTTTCCCAAGATGAAAAATTAATGAAGTATCAGGTCGATCGTACAAAGAACTCAAGAAGTGACATAACTTTTCATTTATAGAGCACGTCATGCCATGGAACCCGGTTCATCCAGTGTCATGAATTGAGATATACCTTGATCTACTTGTCATTGGAAGTGAGATCAATTTCAACCCCTCGTCATAACCCTTCTTCTTATCTAGAGCCATACTGCATCAAAATCTATCGCTATAATTTATCCTCCTAAGATCGATCCTCTGTCTTCTTGTGATGAAGGTCATTGGAAAAGTTTATCTTACAAGAAAAAGAATGTAATGTGACTTTCTTCACGTGCCACGATTTTTATACTTTCTCTTCGAAAAGTGCTTGGAAAACTTCTTAGTTGAAACATAAGACTCTCATTCTCAAAATATCTCTTCAAGTCTCACGCACTGAGAGACTTTATTTGAGGAAATGATCAGGGGCGTAGCAACGGAATTTTTCGTGGGGGGGCAAACTCGAATGACAAAAAGTCATCATATACATATCCTATCTTAAAAAAGTGGTGTCACGAAATGTCTCGAAAATCTCGCAGACATTGTTGTTGCAAATCTGATTAGCTTTTGAATTACTTGAAGATGAAAGAAGAAAAACAAACTAATGGCGCAAAAAAATTTCAGGAAAACCTTCGAAATACCTTAAAATTCGTTAAGATTTCTTAGAACTCCCAAAAACCTCTTGTAATCCCTTAAAAATATACAAAAACGATTAAAATCATAAATCTCTTGAGATCCAAGTTAAAACTCGCAAAAAGCTCTACAAATTCCTAAAAACCTCTTGGAATTTCTCAACATTTATAATTTCTTAAAATCGTTAGAAATCTTATCAAATTCCATGAAATCCTTAAAAATTCTACAAAATCTTTTAAAAATTAGAGAAATCAATAAAATGACCTGACAAACTTTAAAATCCTTTAAACCTATAAAATATTCTAAAACTCATAAAACTCTCTTGAAATCTTTTAAAATTCGTGAAAACTTCTTAAAATTCCCAGAAACTGCTTGAAGTTCTTTAAATTATACCATAACATTTAAAGTCCCTTGACGTCCTTTAATATCTATTAAAATTATTAGAAATCTTATAAAATTTCACAGAATTATTTAAAATTCCATTAAAATATTTTTAAAATTATTAAAATCTCTTGACTTCCTCTAAGATTCCTAAAAATTATATTACAATGTTTAAAATTCCTTAAAATCTCTTAAAATTCTCTGAAACCCTTTGAAACCTCTTAAAATTCCTCGAAACTTCATAAAATCCCTTAAATTCTCTTAAAACACTCAGAAACCTTTTCAAATCACTTAAAATTTAATGAAAACCTTCGAAATTGCTTAAAATTCGTTAAGATTTCTTAAAACTCCTATTGCAATCCCTTATAAATCCACAAAAACCATTAAAATTATAAATCTCTATAAATTCATAAAAAAAACTCTTGGAAATTCTTAACATTTAGTATCTCTTAAAATCCTTATAAATCTTATCAAATTTCATGAAATCCTTAAAAATTGTACAAAATCCTTTAATAATTGGAACAATCTCATAAAATCCCTTAGAATTTTACAACAAGCATCGAAATGCTTTTAAATTCTACACATTTTTTTAAAAATCATATATGTATAGAAATTCTTTTGAAATCCCTCAATAAAATTACCTTAAAATTCCCAGAAACTTCTTAAAATGCTCAAAATTCTACGATAACATTTAAAGTCTCTTTACGTCATTTAAAATCCATTAAAATTATTAGAAATCTCGTTACATTCCATGAAATCCTGAAAATTTTATAAAATATTTTAAAAATCAGAAAATCCGTTAAAATTATTAAAATCTCTTGACTTTTTGTAAAATTCCTGGCAATTTTTTTATAACATTTAAAATTCCTTAAAGTCCCTTAAAATTCTCTGAAACCTTTTGAAATCTCTTAAAATTCCTTGAAACTCGTAAAAATCACTTGAAAATGGTCAAAATCCATTAAAATTCCTAGAAACTTCTTGAAATATTTCTCTAAAAAAAGTGAGGTAACGAAGTGTCCCTAAAATTTCGGATATTCATTGTTGTATTCGGACATTGTTGTTTCAAACATAATCTCTAAATTTGAATCAGCAAAATTTCATTGATTTTTTAATAACTTGAAGTTGTAAGAAATTAAATAAATAATCGTGCGCGTAGCGCGCGTGTTGGTTTGCTAGTATATATTATATATAAATGCATTTTTATTTAAGCATCACAAACATCTTAGTTATTTTAACAACTATCACTTGTTTTTCAGTGGGGGGCAAAGTGACTATATTGCCCCCCCGTCCAAATTTACGGGGGGGCAGCTGCCCCTCCTGCCCCCCCGGTTACTACGCCACTGAAAATGATGAAAATTATCTTCCGAAAATGGAAAAATCTATGCTTTTTAAACCGAATTTCAAAGTTTCAACTCCGTACGATGGTTTCCATTTATTCGAAGTAATAAGGAGATAAAATTCTTACAGTTTTTGGTTTTTTGAATTCAATATCACTTCCTTAGCACCTTCCATTAAAAAATAAAAGTCAATAATAACTACAAAAAATTAAACGGAATTATTCTTCACCTCCACAAGAGTACTTAAATAGTATACAAAGTTTCAAGCTTTGCCACAGCTTTAATTAACTGCACTAAAATTTTGGATAATTTAGGACAATGTTATCAGCGTAAGAATGCACTAGTGGTATGTGTGCTGTCAAGGGATGGAGTAATGTTAGTTGTTGCATTAGAGTACGGTCTATGCTGATAAGCTCCGTCATACTTTCACGAAGACTCGAAATTTACTTCCGCATTTGCAAAGTTAGAATGAAGACCAGCGTGAACGACAGTTGGATGGACAGTGCTCAACATGAAGGTTGCGCATTTCGCTAGAGTCTGCGCTTGAAAAGCTCCCTAATTCACTTCTAGAGCTACAAGATTACCATGCTCTCCTAAATCGCGAAACTTCTGGGTGTATCACGAAAATTTCTCGGTAACTACGCCGTGACATTTCAATTCAAATGGAGAAGCACAAACCAGAACTTTAGATTCAATTCTATAATCTTCCTCCAGTTTCCACAAAGATTAGGTAGACATTTTTTTTGGGTCAAAAAATGAAAAAGAAAAAATTAACATTAAACTGCATTCCTTAAAATGACTTAAAATCCTTCAGAGGTTTTTCGTAACACCTTGCGATCCCTTAATTATTGATAAGACAATTACAGCGTAAATTGGTTCAATGAAAAGACCCTGCTGGTAGTAAATGCTTATTTAACAGCTATTTTGTGAATTCCGAGGTTTCGCAACTACCACTGTAAGAATTTCAGTTTGAAAAACATACTCATAGAGAAATTTGCAAGCTGAGGGAAAATTTGATATAAAAGAAATGGAGAACTCAGAGAAGTGGCATGAAGCCTACTTTTCGGATAATCTTCAATAATCTCCGAGTAATCCAAAAGAGCGACGTCTCGTCGTCGTACGAGATCGATTATGGCACGTTTCAATGGATACTACATTAAACGCACTATCGATCTAACGCGACATTTTCCATTAGAAGAATCCATCATACTTAATTACATACAAAAAAAGTTGACCTTTATTAACGTCGCGTGCTCATTTTAATTTTTTTTTCAACGGTTAGATTCTTTTTCCAGTACTTCTAGATTTTCTTATGCTTACGCAGGTTGTGAGTGTAATTAATTAGGTATGTGAAGTGCATTGCCTATACACAATAATTACTTGTCTATCTCGCATCAACAGCACCACTCAATATCATGTAGGTACTCTATTGAACAATATTGAACACATATCTCTCCTTTGACCTCCTATACTAACCCTGTATCTTTAATTAAAAGCTATACTAAAAAATGTTCATTAATTAAATTATTAAAAATTCACTAACGTTAAAAGCCTAGTAAAAGTTCGTTGGTAAAATTTCTGAACATAATGACTAGTATTACGTTATGCATTAACAAGGTCATAACGAATCGATAAAATGCACAAGTTTAAAGCACAGAAAATTGTGAAGTGTTGTTTTGAAAAACTTTCATGATTCAAATAATACTCCGATTTTTTATGTTTTCAATAGAAATTAAAAGGAAGTGTATTATTTTTATGAAAAGAGGTCAGACTGGAAAAGTAAAGTGTGAATAAACGCAAAATGATTAGTAAAACCCAAAATAAATTTTCAATTTTATATTATAAAATTTACGTCGGTATATTAAAAATCTCTGTCGAACTAAATCTGTCATAAAAATGTAGATCATAAAAGCGGGACATATACGCTGAATAGCTTGCAATCACAAAACTATATAGCGCATTGAGTTCCTGACACGAGTATTTCAATAACTTTCAGAAGCCCGAATAATTAAGCGTTATATAAAATTTTGCAATATATCTCTCAAAAGTTTCTCTATACCCAGAAAAGGTTCAAAGCACGAATTTTCGTTGAAGCTTTTTTTCTGCATCAAATCCGCTTTCCATGAAGCGAAAGAAACTTGATTTTTCGCTTGAAGTAAATTTCACTTGGTAATAAAAAGTATGCAGTTTAGAGAATTATATAACATAATTAAACTGTTTTTGTAAGCTGAAATGCTAGCTACTTTCATTAAGAGTTATCCTTTGATAGAATCAAAACAAATTTTTCTTCTTGAAAAAAGTTCAAAACAAACATTGATGCTATTATAATGATGAGAATTATTATAATTTTAAGTTGAAAAAATATATATAAATCCCTTATCTCTCTATGACAAAGTATATTAATGTAAATTATTTATTGTAAAACGTACTTCATTTTAATGTGAATTTAACAGTTAATTAAAAAATATATAGAGGCAGAATCAATTTAACGATTTTCGCAATTGAAATCAAGCTCGAAAGAATTCTCTTGCATCCCGTAGAGACTGTTAATTCTTCTTTCCTTTTTTCCTCTTTGATTAGTTTCTTTTTTAACTACCCGTTATGATGTAGGTACGAATGGAGATTTTTCCTGCAAATCGAGCAGCAGATAAAATCGAATTTTCGGTCCCTAGGCGAGTAATTTTGTGGGAGTTCGATAGGGGTCGTCGTCATCCTGCACGATTTGTTCTTTGGAGCCACCTGTTGCACGAAGTACACGAGGAACAAACGCAACGATAATTATTATGGCGATTCGCGCGATGGTGCTCTTGTTGCTTTTTACCAGACTCTAAGTTTTTTACGACTTACATCAATTAATATACTGCTATTTACAAGACCTCACGAACTCAGGCCTTGGGGTTTAAAATTAAGTTCCTTTCTCTAGAAGTTATACACTGCAGAAAGTAGAGATCTTTCCTGAATATGCAATGACTCTGAGAAATTCAAATTCTAGAGTTATAACATTTTTAAGGGCATTTAGTATTTTATGATGTCAGAAGTTATCGGCCAAGCAAAAAATTGTATTTCACAAACTTATTATACACTAACTACAAAATGGCACTGAAATTTCGATAATTAATAAAAAATCTATTATAGCATCGCTGCCTGGTATCAAAAAATAAATGTAAAATTTTTTTCTTCATCAAAATTAAAAAACACCAAACAATGATGCCATGATATATTTTTCATTAGTCTCTAGAATTTTAGGACCATATTGTCGTTGCTGTAAAAATAGTATGGTGGAATATATGTATATATATTTTTTTTGGTCGATAACTGTGGATTCCACTTTTTCAAATTTCCACTAGAGTTTTATGGAGCATTTTCAACGTGAATTTCCAGGTGTATTATTTTATCTGGGATATTTTAAATTTTAGGGGTTTCGATTCTTGCTTCTAATAGAAGACAATCCGAGAGATTCGTAATACTGTATATATATTCTTCGAAATTGAATTGCCGCGGGTATCTCGATGTACTCTATCTCTTTGACCCAGTTGAGGGTATAGAAACGTGTGTTTGTACGATATATTCGAGTGTAAGGCATGTAGAAGCGTCGAACAGTACACTCACCATAGATAAGTACATATACCAGCAGTATACCTTCTCATCGGTGCTTGATTGCATCTTCCAATTACGGATTGCCTATTCTACACAGGTTTCGTTGTACGTCAGAATAAAAAATAAAACGCTCGACTTCTACGTTAATTGTCGCTTCGACCGTCCCGTACCTGACGACAATCCATTAAAATGTTGATATTCCTACTTGACCCCTTTCTCTTTTTTTTTACTCAGCGAAAAATCATACTTTTATTTTCACTGCAGCTCGTTAGCAAAACCCAAGGAGTCTAGTGAATGTCTCATATAGAAAGAAATGCTGACTTTTTATACGTATTCAATTAAGTAATGATGATGTTATTTTCACCCTGCAATGCTTATTTTGTATATTTACAAGAGAGTTTTCTCAAGTGTTTTCAGGTCATTTTCGTCCAGAAGGTTCTCAGACTTAAAACTTCTAATTTACGCAAGAGCTACTTTTGTTATTTGCAAAGTTTTATGTATGGCAGGACATCTCAGGAAATTATTAAAAGCGTTGAAAATCAATGAAATATATATTATGTACATATGAAGAATGAAATTCCGAACATTTAATCATGATATATTTTCTGTGAAACTTAATATTATGTAAATGAAAATTCGTCTGGCCTAAACTCTCTGGTATTGTTTACTGCGTTGGATAAATTTACCAACTATTATGTATGGCAGAGTTAACAGAATATTTTGAAAATTACTTAACGTGGAAACTGCATATTAGTGGCTTCGAAATTCCTATAGTTTTGGAAAGCCGAGCAAAACAGTAGAAGCTCTAACCCTCCACAAAGTAATTTATATATTAAATCATGTTTCAACCAGGGGCCGTTCACTCGAAAATC